>CAUJNA010001117.1:47500-109019 GCA_963377175.1 Effrenium voratum
CACCAACAACACCACCAACAACACCAACAACAACACCAATACAAACACCAACAACACCACCAACACCACCAAAACCACCAACAGCACCAACACCCACACCACCACCACCACCGCCAACAACACCAACACCAACACCAACACCACCGCCGCCAACAACACCAACACCAACACCAACACCACCACCAACACCATCACCAACACCACCACCAACACTACCACCAACACCACCAGCAACAGCGCCACCAACACCACCACCAACGCCACCACCAACACCACCACCAACACCAACACCAACACCAACACAACCACCAACACCAACACCGACATCAACGCAACCACCAACACCAACACCGGCACCAACACCGACACCAACACGAACACCAGCGACAACACCAACGCAGCAACACCAACACAAACACCAACACCAACAGCAACACCAACACCAACACCAACGCCACCAACAACAACAACACCAACAACAACACCAACACCAACAACAACACCAACACCAACAACACCAACAACAACACCATGACCAACACCACCACCAACACCATCACCAACACCACCACCAACACTACCACCAACACCACCAGCAACAGCACCACCAACACCACCAGCACCAACAGCGCCAACAGCACCAACAGCACCAACACCAACAGCACCAACAGCACCAACAGCACCACCAACACCAACACCAACACCAACACAACCACCAACACCAACGCCACCATGACCACCGGCACCAACACCAACACCAACATCAACACCAACACCAACACCAACACCAACACCGACGCAGCAACACCAACAAACACCAACACCAACACCAACAACAACAACACCAACAGCAACAGCAACAGCAACAACACCAACCCCAACAACAACACCAACAACAACACCAACAACAGCACCAACAACGTCACCAACAACAACACCAGTCACAGCACCAACAACAACACCAACAACAACACCAACACCGGCACCAACACCAGCACCCACACGAACACCAGCGCCAACACCAACAACACCAACAACACCAACAACACCAACAACACCAACAACACCAACAACACCAACAACACCAACAACACCAACAACAACACACCAACAACACCAACACCAACACCACCAACACCAACAACACCACCACCCACCAACAACACCAACACCAACACCAACACCAACATTGCCACCACCAACAACACCAACAACACCAACAACACCAACAACACCAACAATACCAACAACACCAACAACACCAACAACACCAACACCACCAACACCAACGCCACCAACGCCACCAACACCACCAGCACCACCAGCACCACCAGCGCCACCAGCACCACCAGCACCACCAGCGCCAACAGCACCAACGGCACCAACAGCACCACCAGCACCAACAGCGCCACCAGCACCACCAGCACCACCAGCACCAACAGCGCCAACAGCACCAACAGCACCACCAGCACCAACAGCACCACCAGCACCAACAGCACCACCAACACCAACACCAACACCAACACAACCACCAAGACCAACACCACCATCACCACCGGCACCAACACCAACACCAACATCAACACCAACACCAACACCAACACCAACACCAACGCAGCAACACCAACAAACACCAACACCAACACCACCACCACCAACAACAACAACACCAACACCAACACCAACAACACCAACCCCAACAACAACACCAACAACAACACCAACAACAGCACCAACAACGTCACCAACAACGTCACCAACAACAACACCAGTCACAGCACCAACAACAACACCAACAACAACACCAACAACAACACCAATAATAACACCAACCACACCACCAACACCACCAACACCAACACCACCACCACCACCGCCAACAACACCAACACCAACACCAACACCACCACCGCCAACAACACCAACACCGACGCCAACACCAACACCACCTTCAAAACCACCACCGACACCAACACCAACACCACCACCAACACCAACACCAACACCAACACCAACACCAACACCAACACAACCACCACCAACACCACCAACACCACCAACACCACCAACACCGCCAACACCACCACCGCCACCATCGCCACCAACAACACCACCACCAACACCAACACCAACACCAACACCACCACCATCATTACCAACACCGCCACCACCATCACCAAGAATCACACCACCACCAACACCACCAACATCAACAACACCACCGCCACCAACACCAACACCACCAACACCACCCCCAACCCCCCAACGCCATCATCAACACCACCTCCATCAACACCAGCAACACCACCAACACCACCAACACAAACAACACCACCAACACCACGAACACCACCAACACCACCAACACCACCCACACCGCCCGCGCCACCGACGCCGACGCCGACACCGCCGCCGCCACCGCCGCCGCCGCCGCCGCCGCCACCGCCGCCGCCGCCGCCGCCCCCCACCGACGCCGACGCCGACGCCGACACCGACACCGACACCGACGCCGACGCCAACGCCGACGCCGACGCCGACGCAGATGCCGACGCCGACGCCAAGACGACGACGCCGACGCCGACGCCGACGCCAACGCTGCCGAAGCCGACGCCAAGGCCGACGCCGTTGCCGACGCTGATGCCGACGCCGACGCCGACGCCGACGTCGACGCCGACATCGACGCCGACGGTGACACCGACGCCGACGCCGACGCCGAGGCCGCCGCCGACGCCGACGCTGACACCGACACCGACACCGACACCGACACCGACCACCACCGCCAACACCAACACCAACAGCAACACCAACACCAACTCCAACACCAACAGCAACACCAACGCCAACACCACCACCACCGCCGCCACCACCTCCACCAGCGCCGCCACCGCCGCCGCCACCGCCGCTGCCGCCAACACCAACACCAACACCAAGACCAACACCAACACCAACAACAAAACCAACAGCAACACCAACAACAACACCAACAACAACACCAACAGCAACACCAACAACAACACCACCAATAACAACACCAACAACAACACCAACAGCAACACCAACAACAACACCAACAACACCAACAACAACACCAACAACAACACCAACAACAACACCAACAACAACACCAACAACAACGCCAACAACAACACCACCAACAACAACGCCAACAACAACACCAACAACAATACCAACACAAACACCAACAACAATACCAACACCACCAACAACAACAACACCACCACCACCAACACCACCACCACCAACACCACCACCAACACCACCAACACCACCACCAACAACACCACTAACAACACCACCAACAACACCAACAACACCACCAACAACACCACCAACGACACCACCAACAGCGCCAACAACACCAACAACACCAACAACACCAGCGCCACCAGCGCCACCAGCACCACCAGCGCCACCAGCGCCCCCGCCACCGCCGCCACCACCGCCAACCCCGCTAACCCCTCCAACCCCGCCAACCCCGCCAACCCCGCACCAGCAGCAGCAACTGCAGCAGCAGCAGCAGCAGCACCAGCAGCAACAGCAGCAGCACCAGCAGCAACAACAGCAGCAACAACAGCAGCAACAGCAGCAGCAACAACAGCAGCAACAGCAGCAGCGACAGCAGCAACAACAGCAGCAACAACAGCAGCAACCACCGCAGCAACAACAGCAGCAACAGCAGCAGCAACCGCAGCAGCAACAACAGCAGCAACAACAGCACCAACAACAGCACCAACAACACCACCAACAACACCAACAACACCACCAACACCAGCAACACCACCAACACCACCACCACCAACGCCACCACCAACAACACCACCAACAACACCAACAACACCAACAACAACACCAACAACAACACCAATAAAAACACCAACAACACCACCAACACCACCAACACCAACGCCAACACCAACACCAACAACACCAACACCAGGACGAACACGAACACGAACACGAACACGAACACGAACGACACAAGCAACAGGACAACGACAACACTCACAGCAAGAACAACAAGAACCACAAGAACAACAAGAACAACAAGAACAAAAACATCAACAATAGCCACAACGGTCAATCGCTACGTTCACGGCTTACCTCTCCGACGGTGAAAGGAAGCGAGCAAGCAAGCAAGCAAACAGACACACAGACCCAGCAAGCAAACAAACCAAACAGCAAACAGTGTCAACGAAAACTCTCGAGTGAAGGGTGCTTGATGTTTGCACTGCGCGGCGGAGGACTTCTGCATAGAATGCTGCGGGCGAGGATCCGCGTACACTAATGGAAGCGCTCCCGGCCCCTGCGCGCGCCGACGCTTGGGCGGGGAGTTGGGCAAGGCCACCAGCCGAGCAAGGCATCACAGTCCTCGGCACGCCGCTGGGCATGCCGCGCATGTCGCGTGAGATATGCGAGGGAGAAACATGACGACCTCATGGGTCGCATCCCTACGGCGCCGCACCGACAGAGCGCCTGGCTCCTCCCCTTGTTTTTGTTCTTAAAAAAAATTGGCGCGCAGCCTCGGAGCAATTATTTGCTTCACGTGCTTCCGCCCGAGCCCCACGACCGGGCCATTGCCTGCTGCCCGGGGCGCCTGCTTAACGGCGCGGACGCAACGCAGTTGCTGGCCAGGCGTGCTTAGCTCTTTCTCCGGTATGGAAACCTTGGCCTCCGATCTGCCGCAGCAACCAGGGCCGTGGCCTATTGGGCTTCCTGGGCGGACGCCATGCCGGTTCCGCTGCTGTTTGCAGCCCGGGCTGGCTGCTGTGGTGGAGCCCTTGACGAGCTCAAAGAGCAAGCGTCGGGTCACGCACCCGGAGTTCCAGCGGTGTCGCCCGACGGTCCTCGCCCTCGAAATTGGAGGGAGATGGGGCAAGGAGGTGGAAGCCTTCCTCCAGCGCAGTGCGCTGCGGTCGCAGCCGCGTACAGGCGCCGGTGGGGACAAATGCTCGCAGTTGTACTTCAGGGGGCGTTCGCTGCGAGCCCCCCGTAGGCGTTGGCGACGCGTACGCAAGCGCGCCGCTCGAGGGCGAGGTGCTGTCCGACGACCGTTGGGCGCCGGGCGCGTAGGGGCAGGTCGTATGTTTCACCTTGTTTCACTGCAGCTTGACGGAACAAAGTTTGGGAGAAACAAATTCAATTGTAGCCACCCATTCTGGCCCGCTCCGTGCCGCAAATGGAGTCGGAGGACACTCGCGACGCCATCCGCGCCACGGTTGCGCGCAGCTACTTGGACCCCGAAATCATTCGGGAACAGTTCCATTTGGCCCTTGGGACGGTTGGTGGCGTGTTGACCCTCGTTTCGCTGATTTTTGGCCTTGTTTTGTGGACTTGCTCCGCGGCCTTTCGCGGTTCCTTGGCAGATGTTTGTCGCGGCCCTCCAAGGCCTGCAAGTTGCGTCCCGCCTTGACAGTTGACCAGTGCCGCCGCAGGAAATTGATGCGTTGCGGACAGTTGGAGACTGCCGGCCAAGCGCTGCCGGCCGCAGCCACTGTTTTCGTCACGTGTTGCATCCCAGGGGGCCATCCCAGCTAAGAAACCCGGCTCCATGTCTCCCTTGGTGAGAGCCCCGTGTGCTGACAAGGTTCAGCCTCGAGCATTCCGACTGGCCCTGTGTGCCCGGCCACGAATGGCTTGCCCAAGCACCCGCGCACACGGCAGTGCCTGTAGCCTCGCCTACGCAGGCCCCCGAACCAGTACCGGATGCTGCCTCCTCGCCGACTCCTGGTCCTGGGCCGCCTTTGCCCGACCATGCTGCTCTCAGGGCGCCCAGCTGCGCCGCTACGAAAGGGGTGTTTTTTTGCTGGTCAGGGTCCTTGGCACCGCGGACCAAAGAAAACGGGAACAGCACCGGAGGCCAACTCACTTGCATTCCAGACCTTGGTTTGGCCAGCGTTGACGCGGTCCGGACAGGCAACCACGCACAGCCACTTCCTGGGCCGGACACGGCAAGCGCTGCGGCTGTGGCTCGCCAGAAAGCAAGGCACGGGAGCTGCCAATGAACTGAGGCCCGTCGGGTTGGAGTGCCGCCAAGCTCTCGGCCCACGAAGCCCAGTACGCCGCCACGGTCGACCAGAAGGCTGCGGCAGGCCCGCTTCGGCTCCTCGTTTGCGCTCAGTGCGGAAACCGCCCGGCTTGTGCTGGACAACAAGGCCGACTCCGAGCTGTTTTTCAAGGTTGCCCAGCTCCTGGCCCGTGCCCGGATCCCAGCTGCTGTTGCTCCTGCGCTCGGCCTGAGTCGCTTGATTGCTCTGCGCAAGCCGTTTGGGCGCGCCCGGGGTTAGTCGTCAGTGATTTTTCCGGCGGCTTTTGGCTCGCTCCCGCCCAGCAGCGTGCCACTGCCCTCCGCCACCCGCCGCCAGTCGCGAACCCCCCCTTTTGGAATGGAGCTCAGGTAGCGGTCGATACCATGTTCGCCTCCGTCCTTTTCCGGCGAGCGCTGGCCGCGCTGACGGGGACGCCCTGCGCGAAGCCTACCCGGAGCTGCTGCGCTCCCAGCGGTGCCGCCTTGTCGTGCTTGCCATCGAGGTCGGGGGCCGGTGGCTCGTGCGCAAGCTCGCTCCACGCCGGCGTTCCTTCAGCCTTCAGTCGTCTCCGCTTTCGTTGCCCGTTGGTCCGCCTTGCTCGCGTCTGCCGCCCACCAGGCCTTCGCGGAGTCCCTCCTCCTCGGCTCTGTCTCGCCTGGCCAATCCAACTGTGACGGCGACGCTCCGCCACTCAGTGAGCGCCGCCCCTCCGCACCTCGCAAACCTGTGGAAGGAAAAAAAGGCTTTGTGAACGCCACGAAAAAGGATTTGGCATTTCAAGAGCAAATGGCTATGCTGCGCCCGCACGTGTGGGTCTCAACACTCCTGGCAACCACCGTGCTGTGCGCGTTTGATCGAGTTTGAGCGTGCAGCAACTGACGCGTGACGAGAGTTTGTTTTTTGTTTTGTTGGTGTGTGTGTGTGTGTGTGTGTGTGTGTGTGTGTGTGTGTGTGTGTGTGTGTGTGTGTGTGCGTGTGTGCGTGTGTGTGTGCATCTCGCGCATCAAGCCTCCACCCGCGCGCTGAGAAAAAAAAAAAAAAAAACCGGCCAAGTCGTGCACGACTTGGATTGAAACGCAAAAGCACATGCTTGCACCAGACCACGAAGGCAGCCAAAAATCGCCGTTTTGCCTCGCGGACTTCGCGCGCTGGCGTGATCAGGACGTGTTGGCACACGACTGTGAAAGGCTTGCTTGACCGGTTGCCGTTGTTTCCTCGGCCTTGTGTGACAAATTGGCGCCGGCCTTGTGATGAAAATGGTGTGGGAAAACACGGGCCTACAGTGCGACTCCAGGCCCGACGCCGCCTGGCATCGCCGAGCTCGGACCGGACGTGTGGCGCGGCGACAAGCCGCCGGCCGAGCGCGGCTTCCTGGCAGTAGGCACCCCAATCGGCACGCATGAGTTCGTCGCTGCAGCGGCGGAGGCCCGCCTTGGGGAGGCGCAGCGGTTGCTCGACAAAATCGCAAAGTTGCCCGACCTGCAGAGCCTGCTGCAATGCGCGAGCCCCCGAGCTAATCACTTGATACGGACCCTGCCCCCTTCGCTTTCGGCAGGTTACGCCAGGGACCACGATACCGCCATCTGGCGCACGCTGCAGCAGCTTCTGGGGTCGCCTGGCGACGACGAGGCCGAGCGGGACCAGGCGCGCCAACTGGCCTTCCTCCCCGCACGGCTCGGCGGCCTTGGCTTGTCCAGCGCGTGCCGTCTGCGACCGGCGGCGTGTTGGGCGGCCTGGGCTGATGCCTTGCCTGTCCTGCATCAGCGCCGGCCGGATGTTGCTGCGCGGTGCGTACGTGAACAGCTTTTCGAAGAGGAAGCTGCGGGCCCCGCGTTGCGCGAGGCTGCAGCTGCGGCGCGCAGTTTAGAGGCTGCCGGCTGGGAGGCCCGGCCTGCTTGGCCGCGCCTGATCTGCCGCGCGCATCTGAGATTGCAGAGCCAAGCGACCTGCCGCGAGGTTGGCAAAGGCACGCTGCTTCCGCACTGAACCTGTCTTACAGGGAGCATGAGGTAATGCCCGCCCTCGCGCCAGCCTTGCGAGCGCTTCTGCGGTCCCAGAGTGGCACGCAGGCAGGCGCATGGCTCGCTTTGCGCAGGCGCTTGAGGTTGCCACTGCCCCTGACGCAGCGACGTTGTGGCGGCGATGGCCAGCCGGTCTGCGGACGCGAGGCCGATGTGTTGGGCGACCATCGGGTCTCCTGCCCTCGTTCCGGCTTGCTTGCCCGTCGCGCCCTGGCCGTTGAGCAAGCGTGGGTGCGAGTTGCACGCGAGGCTGTCGGCCCAGAGGGCCGCGTCGTGCCACAGCAGTGGCTCTCCCGGACCACTGCTCTTGGGGGCTTGACTTGGTCGTCTACGGGGCCACGGAGCGGGGAGAAGCCCTGTGCTGCGATGCGCTCGTCAGCCCTGTCCGCAGTGATGGCCGGCCACACGCCGGCGCGGCGGATCGCGATGGCGTCGCGCTGTCCACAGCTGAGCGGCGGAAGCGCACGCGGTACCCCGAGCTGGGCCAGCCTGGCCCGCAGCGCTTGGTCGTCCTCGCGGCTGAGGTCGGTGGCCGTTGGCATGCTACTGCCGCGGCCTTTGTCCGACAGCTTGCCCGCGTGCGCGCCAGGCGGGCTCCACCCGCGGTGCGGCGGGTCGCTCGCGCCGGCTGGAGTCGGCGCTGGTGGGGCATGCTGGGTGCAGCGCGCGGTTTGCAGCACCGTCCTCGGCCGCTGGATGTCGCCGCCTCTGCCTGCTGGAGGGGAGGGGCCGTTGCTCGGGGATGTCCTCTGCCTGGCCCTGCGCGCCCCCAGCAGCCTCCCCCTCCGCGGGTGATGGTGCCTGTCGCGGCCCCCCCTCCGCTTGTGAGGGCGTGTCGGCGGGGCGCCCTGCTCGTCGTTTCACTCAGCCGTTTCACTGCTCGTCTCACCCACGCGCGCCAAAAAAAAATAAAAATGTTGCCCCACATGACCGACGACCCAGGGCGAGCAGCGCAAAAAACATGATATTGTGATGCTTGCTTTGCCGCAGTTCCGGGGCGAGACAGGATATGAGAATAGAGCCGTTCTTGGGTGTGCAGCCCTCGTCGGAGGGAGGCGGCACGCGGAATGAGCAAGTGCCGCCCTGAGAGGGTGCTGTTTTGCTTGCACCGATTCTTCCACCAAAACGCCCCTAATTGAAGTTTACGCCCGCGTGCTTGCAGCAGATGAATCTCATTTTTGCACATTTTTGAGGCCCACTGCGCCGAAACCCATTGCGCCGGCAGGAGGTGCGACATCCTCTTTGTGGGATTATTTTTCTATTCTGGTCGAAACCTAAATGGGTATGTCCAAACGAGCAGATTTTTTAGTGTGGTGTGCACGTCATTCCCGCCATGCGAGGGATTTACAAACAGGGTCTTAGTACATTCGGCAGGGGTTCCCATTTGTTGACGGGCTCTCGTTCCATCACCCCTGAGGTTCTGCCTGGCGCCACTACCAGTCGAAAGAGGCCACGTTTCGTTTGCTTCGGCGGGGCAAGTTGGGGATGACCTCGCGAAATGCTGCGCGTTTGACTGGTGACTGGTCTACAAAAGGAATGCCTGGCTCCAGCCGGGTTGCCGAAGCTGTATGGGAAAGATCTGGATCTGCATTGGAATGTTTTCGGCCGTGCAGATTCCTTAGGGGGGCACCAAATAGTTGGCGGCAGTTTTTCCGCCAGGTGCTGGGCGCCGCAGGCTCTGCCGGACTCATAGGGATTTTCTCGCCTCAGCCCCAGGTCTGCAAGGCTGGTCCCAAAATGGGAAACACCCTTGCTTTCGTTTGAGTTTCGCTTGGTTTACCTTTGATTTTGCCCTGGCATCCTTTGAGTTGGGCTGCCCAAGAACACTCGTACCATCAAAAAACTCCACCGGTCAACACACAAGAGCTGCCGCCAAACCATCATCCCGCAAACCGGTCAACTCAGAGGTGCCTTGGCCAGTGAAATGTCGGATGCTTTGTTTCGCATGGGCACATTTAGAGCAACTGGGGAAAGCCTTCAGAAGCGTTGCCCATGGACAAAGTGGGCTGGGAATGACACTTTTTCTTCTGTGCGTAGTTGGAACCCAGATAGGTGTTGCAGCTTCCATGTCACTTGTATCAAATGTGTGGTGCGCAGGCTCGTCTCGTGTTTCATGCCGGCCGAGTTTGCACAACGCCCTAGTAGTTTCCTGTTGTTTGCCTCGGTTCGGTAAGAGAGGGGTCAGTCAGGTCATCCAAACGCAAGTCTTTTCAGACATCGAACATCTTCAAACACGCCCAGATGTCCGGTAGCTCAGAGCAGCATGCTGCGCACGTTTGGTCCCTTCGAAATGCCCGGGTTGGGGGTGCGGCGGCCATGGATGGCGCAGCTTCCTTCCAGAACCTTAGGCTGGGATCTCAGTGGCAGCGCGTGCCATTCAGGACCTGATACGCAGAGAGGTGGCACTGCGGGATACCAGGAACATTTTTGAACTTGCTGATGGGCAGATGAAAGCCAACAGCTAGTTCATGTTTTTCCCATGTCCCTGGCTGCTTCCTCTCACCTTACCCCCTCTTAAGCATTTTTTTTCTTCCTCGAATCCTTGTTGGAACACCCTCCAAGCCACAGACTGGCCCAGGTATGCCAAGGCCCTGGTGGGCCGATTGCTGCACCCCTTGCCAAGCGCCGGTGCCTCGGAGCGCTCCGAGCGCAAGAGGGACACCTTCCACGAGGCCTGCGAGTTCGCGCACCTTCCGCGAGTGGAACCGCACGTCGGGTTGGGGGGCGGGATCTCAACTTGGTATCCTTTCGCACGCGCGCACGCACTGCGAAACCCAACATGCTTCCAGTTGGCAGATTTACAGTGATCTGTGCAGGATCCTTTCGACAAGCAATTTGAGCGAGATGAAGCCCTGGGGGTGGTTCACATATTCCAGTAGAAGGCCCCTTGGTTTGAGTCCTTGTGTGTCAGTGTCAGCTGCGGCATCTTTTCTCAACCTTGTGACCTGCATTGCTGTCACCAATGATTCCTACAGTGCATCTGATGGGCAGATGTGCAGGATTCTCAAGATTCTCATTTTTGTTGGGAACTCCAATTATTTGCTATCATGAGGCCGGCCATTGGTCGAAGGGGAGAAGTCACTGCGAGAGGGGACAAAACTGTTAACACAATCCATGCCAGGCATACGCTTCGGAAGTGGCTTGACAGCAGTAGTTGGCACTTGGAGATTGGCTAAAGGGCCGCGTGGTGGGCTTGGGCTGTCCCCTGGAGTCAGTTCCAACCGAGGAGCTGCTGACCAGCGTGGGCGCCAAGCTTGGGGATTGGCTCTTGGTGCTGCCATCGCGTGGGAATGCTTTTCCTTCGGACGCTTGCTGGGTGCGGTCGGTGGGCTCGGAGGAGGTGCTGGCGCTGGCGCCCCCTGGCCAACCCAAGGAGTGCTTTTGAAGCTTTATTCATCTTGATGCTTGGCAAGAATGGGGTGCAGTCCAGACCTCTTGGTGGAACCTGCGCCACCTGAAACGGCTTGTGACACCAACTGTTCTTTTTGGTTCTTTGGGATGTTCAGTTTCACGTGGTGAGTTTGCAGGAGCTGCCGTTGGTACACTTACCTGCTGGGTTGATCGAATTCTTGGGCCTCACTCCGGGGCGCAGCGAGGTGTCCATCGCCTGGCAGGAAGCGTTAGAACCTCCAAGAGGAACTCGGCTCGTGCTGTCGGCCGTAGGCGGCGCCGCTTGTGCTTCTGCCCTGAAGACATTCTTCCACGTGCCAAGGGTGCTTTGCAAGGGCGAGGTATTCTCCGTCCCGCTCCGGGGCGTGCCGGCGCAGCTCTGTGACATCGAGTTGGCCGAGAACCCCAGGTGCCATGCCGACGAGACAGAGGTGTTTCAGACAGCGCCCCGCTTCGGGGCCTGCCAGGCTACTACAGGTGATCCGCTGCATGGCTTCACCTTCTGCCCCCTTCAGAGCTTCAAGGTGGAGACCTTCCAGGGCGGGGCGAGCCAAAGCTTCTGTGTGGACTCCTCGGCCGAGATCGTGTTGAAGGGCACCAGCCAGGCCCGGGCCATCCCTTACGCCCGCAGCCACCTCTTCTGCCAGGCGCCTTCGCCGGTCTTGCCGTCCCTGCGCCCATTGGTGGAGCGCCTGCTGGGGATGCTGGTCCCGGCGGTGCGGGCATGGCAGTTGGGCCGCCCGGTGCCCGAGCTGCCGGCGGTGCTGATGGTGGGCCCCAGGGGCTGCGGGAAGCGCGTGCTGTGGCGAACCGTTGCCGAACGCCTGGGTTTGCACCTGCTGGAGGTGAACTGCGCGCTGCTGGTGGACAACGCTGAGAGCAGAGTGCAGGAGTGCTGTGAGGAGGCGGCAGCTTTGTCTCCCTGCCTGCTTTGCTTCCGGCGGGTGCAGGCCTGGTCCCGCATTGGCCCTGCCATCTCGCCAGCAGCCACACTGCTTCAGCAGCGCCGCATTCAAGAGGCTTTGGAAACTGCCCTAGCTCGAGCTCGCACAACCATGGAGCCAAAGGGGAGGATGCCCTTAGTACTGGTTGGAGGCTCCTGTGAGGACCTGGAAGATGTGGGCGGCCCGCTTCGACAGGCATTCCGCCTTGAGCTGACCTTGGCTCGCCCAACCGAGGACCAGAGGCACTTTGCGGTGTCTCGCTTGATGACGAGCTTCGGAACAGAGGCCTCAAGCAAGCCTTTGCCCAACGGACAGCCCGAGGAATCCAAACCTTTGGGCGCTACCATTGCCAAGCTGACAGCAGGCAGAGCTACGCGAGGGTGCATAGAGTTTGTCAAGTTCAAGTTCAGGTCTAATTGTGTGGCATGCGCTGACAAGACGTGGCGTTTCAACATGGCCATTCTTCTTGTTCACCAAAATGGTACCTCTGTTTACAAGCTTTCAATCCATTCGGAAGAATCAAACTCCCTAGGCCTCTCCTACAGCGACATTCGGTCCGTGTGCGCGGAGCTGATGCTCTCGCACCCCAGCGCTGGCCCGGACACGGCCGCAGGCCCAGAGCTGCAGCACGGCATCGAACAGGCGGTGAAGCGGCTCCAGGGGGGGTCCAAGGTGGCCGTGACCTTGGCCTCCAAGGCCTGGGCTGGGCCCTGAAGCTTCAGGGAGCCCAAAATGCCATGATTGTTACAATGATTGAAAGGCACAGCCGGCACAGCCGTTCTCCCCCCTTTGGGCTGCCATCGATGGGAGAGTCTCCTGAGGTGCAGTGGGCGGATGTGGGCGGCCTGCAGGACGCCAAGGAGGAGATAATGAACTGCATCACGCTGCCCCTCTCGCAGGGGGACATGTTCGCCGGCGAGAAGGTGCGCAGCGGGGTTCTGCTCTTCGGGCCTCCGGGCACCGGCAAAACGTTGCTGGCGAAGGCGGTGGCTACGGAGTGCAAAGTGCACTTCCTCAGCGTGAAAGGGCCAGAGCTCCTGTCCATGTACATAGGCCGGGCTTTTTTGAGTCGATGTTTGTCTGTCCGTTTCCAGTGCAGGCAAAACGCGGTCAGAGATGAGATTGTGGGCACTCCGGGGGCTGGATCACTTCTGGCAAACGGTGCCAGCTTTCGTCTCAAGTTTCTAGTGGAAAAGGGGAGTCTACCTTGGGTCCAAGGTTCCCCGCGCAAATGGTTGTTTGACTGGCCATCTTTGTTCTTCATTCATTCCCTTGTTTTTTGTGTTTTTTTTTTTTGGGGGGGGGATTCCTTAGAATTCTTTTTCCTATGCTTTCCCACGGTGGAAGCCGTTTGACCCACTCATTCCCTGGCTGACCTTCAGGAGAAAGCGAGAAGAACGTGCGGTCCTTGTTCCAGAATGGCCGGGACTTGGCACCCTGCGTGCTCTTCTTCGACGAGCTCGACAGCTTGGCGCCGGCGCGGGGCCGCGGCAGCGACAGCGGGGGGGTCATGGACCGAGTGGTCTCGCAGCTGGTCACGGAGCCGATGGGTGGGGTGGGGGGTAGGGAGGGAGTGGCGGCGTTGGTGACAAGAGAGGCTCCATGTTTTCTACATGCGGGGTGCTTGATTTCCCCAAAAGGGGGAGGGCTTGCCTCGGAGCAGCCCAAATGAATATCATCGCCATCAGCCCCCAAAAAGGCAGACTTCTGCTTGGCTCCTCTTCAAAACAGCTAACAATAAGAATGACAAGGCACTGAATTGTGGGGGGCGATTTTGTGCGGACCCTTGACAATTGGTCCACAGCTAAAAGCTCAAAAGTCAGCCTCACATGGGTTGGAACCCCCTTCTGGTTGTTTCAAAATGAAACCCCCCAAAAAAAAACCTTCTTGGAGACCCCCAAGTTTCTTGAGACAAGCCCACATGGCCTTCTGGTTTGCCTTTACAACGGTTCATTCAAGGGTGCTCTTCAAGAATGCCGGAGCACCCGATTAGGAGCTGGACAACATGCCGGCCACAGTGTTTATGGTGGGCGCCACCAATCGCCCGGACCTGCTGGACCGGTCCTTGTTGAGGCCAGGGCGCCTGGACCGCATGGTGTACCTCGGGGTGGCCAAGAATAAGCTGCCGCTGCTCAAGGCCATCACGCGGAAGCGCCTGGGAGGAAATGGACCGTAGTGAACGCTCAGTTTGTTTGCTGGGTCTTTTTGCGCTGTTTGGGCTTCCGCTGGTCGTTTTCCTCTTGGCCGTTCGACCGTTCCGCGTCTGGCTCAGGTTTGTGCTGGATGACGGGGACGCCGATGTGCTGGTCAACGTTGCCAAAGCCTGCCCCCCGAACCTCACCGGGGCGGATGTCTCGGTGCTCTGCGCGGATGCGTATTCCATCGCTCAGCGGCAGCACATTGCGAAGCTGCACGAGCTCGCTGACGCGCTACAGGTAAGCAACACCGACATTGGCTGCCCCAAAAGTGTGGAGCGCCTTTTTGGGCTGGGGCCTACACACATTTTGAGGCTTTCATATCTTATTTTGCGTCAAGCCCAAAAGTGGGCTCTTGTGCGTGCACTCACGTTCAAAAGTAGATTCCGCCAAAACAAACCATGTTGTTCGAGCTCCATGCCAATGAACGCCAGGTCAACTTTGCGGGGTTTGCCCCCTTCATCTCGAGAGTCCCTGTCAGGTGACCATCAGCACGCTTCTGCTGTTCCTGGACACCCTGGAGGCACACCTCGCCACGCTGACGACAAGGAGTTGTCCCAATGAGTTGCAACATCGGTGTACAGTAATCCAGATTCACATGGCCACCCCCCACGCTGCCACGCTGCGCACCTAGAGCAGCCTCCTGTTGCAAGAACTTTCGGGGCAGTAAGGGGAGATGAAATGACCTCAGTTTTGTGGGTATCATCCCTGGTTGTTAGATAAAGAGAGGGGTAGCGGGGGGGGGGGGGGTTGAATGCTTTGTCCCGGTGAGGACGTTGCAGATGCTGTGCCCAGAGGCGTCCAATCTCGCTTCCGTGCCTCTTGGCACGGGTCGTCGCTCTTTTTTTTCCTCTTTTTTTTTGCCTGGGGGGGGGGGGTGTTCTGGTGGCCAGTGGGAAGAACCGTAAACAAACCGACCAGTGGAGCCAGGGCCAAAAAGAAGGTGTGGGCACGGGAGTCGTTGTGTGGCTGGCTTGCAGGGGAACATTCAGCAACTGCAAGCATTCTACTTGAAGGTTCTATTCAACACGTATTTGTTTTGGCTGAAGCACGTACATGCCAGCAAAGCCACCCATGACCTTCCATGGCAATGTTTGGACTGGCAACGCGAACCAATATCATCAATATCTGAATTCCCCCGAGCTCTGGGACGCACAGGGTCAGAGGCAACCCGGGACAGACTGTGCAAAAGCCGAGGTTTCCTCCACCACAGCTGGCCGGAATCCCAGCATGGGCCAGGTGGATAGGTGGTTAATCCCAAAGGATTGGCAAATCCATTTCGATTTAGCCAGGTCATAACATTGATTTTCCAATCAAATGTATGAAATCCTTCTCCCGCAAAGCCGTAGGCAGAGTTCGGTGCATCTCATTTGTGGGCGGCCCTGCCATGGGGCCAAGGGGAAGAGCGGGGCGGGCATCGTGGTCTATGGCAGCGCGAGCTGCCAGGACTGGGAAGACTGGGCTGTGGGTGTGTCTCCTGAAGTGGGAGACATGGAGTCCCCGATTGCGCTGGTTTGCCAGGGAGCCACATCCATGTCCAAATTTCCCAACAAGGTTCGCATTGAGCCTGAGAGGGTGGAACGAGATGAGCTTTTGTCCACGCCTCAAAGCTGTCAAACAATTTTTCTTGCACTCAACGCTTCGCAAGTTCATACGACTGACGTTTGGGATTGTCTCAAAACAGGGGAGCCCCCGAAACTGTTTCTTGGTTTCCTCCTGGTTTCCCTGTGGAACGCCCTTTTGGGCGTGCTTCAACACAAAGGACGGATCCACACCTGACAAGAGCCTCCCAATGAATCCTGACGAGGCAGTAGTGCTGGCCCACCACGTGGGTGGCCCCTCTGGTAGCGCCCTGGCCGGATCGGAGCTTCGCGTTGGATTGAAGGCAAGCCAAAAAAGTGTGTCCTCGAGAAGTACATGCACATCTTTTCAAAGCCAGGAATCCAGCCATCCTTTTCAACTTTGGTGTGCCATATTTTTGCAAGAGGCCAGATGAGATGAGTGATGTGGGGCAAGCCTCCAGCTTGTCACAGTGCGCTTCGAATCGCGGACCGATTCCATATGTCTACTGAAACTCCTTTAGTGGCTTCTCGGGGGAATATGTGGGTCGGCTTTAACCATCCCTTGCATTTTGGGGCATCATGGCGGGTGGTCGGGGGTGAGGATCCGCGTGAGATTTTATGTGACTGAATGTGAGTGTGTCTCTGTCTCTGTCTCTGTCTCCGTCTCCGTCTCTGTCTCTGTCTCTGTCTCTGTCTCCGTCTCCGTCTCTGTCTCCGTCTCCGTCTTCGTCTCCGTCTCCGTCTCCGTCTCTCTCCGTCTCTCTCCATCTCTCTCCGTCTCTCTCCGTCTCTCTCCCTGTCTCTCTCCCTGTCTCTCTCTCCGTCTCTCTCCCTGTCTCTCTCCCCGTCTCTCTCCCCGTCTCTCTCCGTCTCTCTCCGTCTCTCTCCCCGTCTCTCTCCCCGTCTCTCTCCGTCTCTCTCCGTCTCTCCGTCTCTCTCCGTCTCTCTCCATCTCTCTCCGTCTCTCTCCGTCTCTCTCCGTCTCTCTCCGTCTCTCTCCGTCTCTCTCCGTCTCTCTCCGTCTCTCTCCGTCTCTCTCCGTCTCTCTCCGTCTCTCTCCGTCTCTCTCCATCTCTCTCCGTCTCTGTCCGTCTCTCTCCGTCTCTCTCCGTCTCTCTCCGTCTCTCTCCGTCTCTCTCCGTCTCTCTCCGTCTCTCTCCGTCTCTCTCCGTCTCTCTCCGTCTCTCTCCGTCTCTCTCCGTCTCTCTCCGTCTTTCTCTCTCTCTCTCTCTTTGCCCCGAATAATTTCCGCATCCAACTGCTTGGCTCTGGAGCCAGTCCATCTTTTTTGGGACATCTGTTTTACGACTGTGGGATCCTCAGCGGGCTCTGGTTCCTGGCAAGATTCGGCTTCGGCTTTCTGACCTTGGGGAAAGGTGTGTGGGCCGTGGGTTGGGTTGTTGGATTGCTTACATCGGATTCAGGAACCTTTAGCTTGGCACACGCCTTGCAGTTTGGAGGGCTAGGGTTTGGGCAATGGCCAGCTCCAGATGCAAAGGGCCAAGAGCGGCCAAGTTATGTTCGCCTGCATGTGTTGCCTGTCAGGGGGGTGGGGGGGGGGGGGCATTTCAACTCGAGCGAGGCCTCGGCTGCAATGCCCACTGGCGTACAACAGTAGAGATTGCACCTTGAACCTGTTCCAAGTGTACGTGCCGGAAAGCGTCGGCGGCCCTGGCAGGTTTTCGAGATGTCTCTGCAGCTGTTGGCCTGGTAAAGCAAGATGGGCCCACAGATGCGGGCCAAAGCGGCCCGGCAGCAAAGCTTTGACGCACTTTTGGTGTGGCCTGCGCGCGTCAGTCTTTGGCTTTTACTTTTGCATGTGCCTTGTTGGCAAAAGCAGCCCATGTGTGTTCTCATAGATGTTGAATGCTTATCCTCTGCATGGCTCCGGGTTGTACTCACGTTGTACTCACTCAGCATTGAACGCTGCTCAAGATGCAAGCGCAATGATACAGTACGAGCGCGATAGTGGAGTGCAGCGTCTTTTTTGGTGGTGGTCTTGACGGCATGTCATCCTGAGTAGCTGATAGGCGCTTCCCTTCCAGGGTGCCCACCCCTCCCCCCGCCGGTGTCACGCTGGATTGTTCTGCGGCAGGGCGGCGTAACTTTTGCAGTACGCCGGTGGCTGAACGTCGGTTCCCCTTCATCTCTGAGGTGTGGGTTTGCCCAAGGGCGGATGGAGCCATTTCGTTGGTACCCTCTTTGGCAATGCGAACCAAAGCGAAACCTTCCATGATCTTCCACGAGAAGCCTGCATGGGACCTTCAAGCCAAGAAAATTCACACCTTCTGGACTCGCCGTGAGGATGGACGGCCACGTGCGGGGGGTTGGCTCCTGCCCTGAAGATGGTGCACCTCGGCCGGAATATGCTTGAGGGCTCGACGGCTATGCCCAAGCGCCTTGAAGTTTTGCTAACCTCATTTTCGGTTCGTCGTGCCTGTATTCCCTTGCCCTGCCCATTCTTGCTCCCCCCCTTCCACACTAGATGGGCTTTCCAATGATGCAGTTGACTCAAGTCTTCGATGATTCGTAAAGCTTCATGCAGAGTGGTTGTTCCAGAACTGCAGTATGGGCAGTGAACCGTGTGGTCAAAACCATCCGCACGAAACCGAGGCGAGGCTTCAGCGTCCTGCAGCCATTGCTGGTCCGGGTGGCAGCAAGGCAGGCGGGCGGTTGGACTCCCGGATGGAGTTCTGAAACAACTCAGCAGTCTGGATTTTGCCGGGGTGGTGCTGAATGGAAACGGAATTCCAACAGCACCCCATATTCGTTGGCAAAGGGGTTGGTTTTACAAGAGCCGCAGCAAGGCTTAGCTATTCATCCGGGCTTTTGGGTCTTGCGAGGTTAGTTTCGACTTAGGGTTTTAGGGTTTAGGCTTCATGTGGAAAGTGTCGGCTTGTGGTTCAGAGAAGTGTTGTCACGTGCGAATAACAGCGCTTGAGCTCTCAGTAGGACATGTATTGACACACAAAAAATACGGCACACTTAGTAGATCCATGCAGAAGGTTTTGGGTGGGGGGCGGGGGTCGCGTGACAGTTGTGTCACGCCCTGCGATGCCCAGAGCGTGGTCGAAATTTGGCAATCAGTGTGTTTTCTGCTGCTTCTCCCAATTCATGCTACTGATGGTCCTCGAGGCTACCGCTGCTAGTCCTGTTGCAGGGTACTTAGCACATGTGTCTGCACAGAGGGTGCCATACAAACATTGAGGCCACTTTCAATAACGCACATTGCAGACAATCAGGGCAACCAAGCAACCCACAAGAGCACACCAAATGCATATCGGAATGCCCATGCACAACAACGGACACACCACAGAACAGAACGCAACACAACAAAAGAGCACAACAAAGCGACACAAAGCACAACACAACTCAGGCAACACTGGACAAGGCACAGCGACACGCAACCAACACAAAACATATGCACACTAAAGAGCCTCAAAAGCAGTTAGTGTTCACATCCAGCACACTGGTTGAGTGCAATTGGTGAGGCACTTTCAGGAGGCGCTCTCCAACCTGCAACCCTCGGTGCCTTTGGAGGTGAGGGGGTGTTGGAAGGTTGGGCCAAAGTGGATTGAGCAACCAGAGCCTGTGCCTCTCTTGAATGTTAGAACAGGGTTTGCCACTTGGATCCTCAGAGCAGCAAGATTGCAATGCGTGAAGCCAGGACCGAACACGCGTGACAGGTGCAGAGCCAAAGAAATTGAAAATACCATTTGTCAGTTGACACCACCTGACTGTCCTGTGCTCCTTTGATCTCTAGCTGTTCACGTTGTGCCATTTTGATTCAGTGTTATTGCACCAATGGCAGCAGGAAGTAACATCCTTGGCTTGCCTCTACCCTCCTACGGGGCATGTGACTTAGCATTGGACGGCGCGCTCCAAGCCCCGATGGTTCGGCCTGCACCGTCAGGACCTGCAGCGCTACGAGCAGCTTCGGGGGGAATACCAGAACATCAAGCAGTGAGGGTGTTTGCAACGAGCAGTGCTCCGAAAAGAGCTGTGCTGCGATTGCGGAGCGGCCGCGCTCGGTGAATTGGTCCAAGTGTCAAGTGTGGGTCTGATGACCAACCTGTTGGTATGCAGAGAGCCCCCAATTGGAAGGTTCCCGGGATCACCGGGACTGCCGTTGGGGAATTTAAAACGGAACGGACGCTTTTGTTTCAACCCTGGAGCTGAGGCCGAGTCAGAAGCAAGGCGAAGTCATTGACCCTGAGCTTCTGGAAGTGCGGGTCTGAGGGAGCCAAAGTAGGAGAGAGCCATGTAGCAAGTATGCAGCGTTCAAGCGGCTAGCAAAGCGCGTGTCATTGCTTCCCCCGGGTCCCGCGACCCGGTGACGTGGCCCGAGGTGCGAGTGCTTGCTCAGTGAACCGCAAATCCTCGGTCCTCGGATGTTAAATGTTCGGAATGTCCGAGTTTGAGGCAGAAGCCAAGGAGGCCAAGGCCCGGCGCTTTGGAGGCCTGATCCCATCGAAATCGGAAGTTCCACGTTCCTTCCTTTTGCTCCACGTTTTGTGGAGGTCGCCTTTCCAAGGATATTGTGGGATGGGCATCGGCTCCTGCGCCAGGGCTCACATGGGATCTACCCGGTGTTCCTCCTCCGGACTTTGCCATAGAGCCGGATGAGCCCTGCCCTGAGTGGGAGTCTATCAGGTGTGGCCACTCGACCCCCTTTTTCCAACTGGCAAGTTAAACAAACATCCGAAAGTGGGGGGGCTGGTGGCACGAAATCACTTGGCGGAGATTCAAGCGTTTCAGTCGGGTCACGGATGTCACGGGTATGATGCGTGTTCGTCCAGGTCTGGCGCGCTTTGCAGGGCGCAACTCTCGGTTTTCAGCAAGGGCATCAAGGAAGGGTTGTGGCCATCACTCGTTTTCAGGGTTTCTGAAGCTGTTCGGAAAGTAGTTGTAGTTGTAGGTACGACACCCTTGAGGGTGCCCCCCATCTTCGGGGCTTCCCGCGCTTTGGCAGGTTTGTGAAGGTCAACCCCCTGGCAATGGCAGTTGGTTGGAGCAGGGACTGTTGACTTGCTAAAGAACATGAAGGAATCGACCATCCCATCGCAAGTGAACCACATCCAACCACACATTTTGTTTATAACAGCAAATTGCAATGCTTTTTGCACAATTTGAGGCCTTGCCCTTGGTCCTATGCAGGGGGTACAGGAGTTTCCTATATCAGCCATTCCGAAGAACTTCAGAGCAAGTGGTCGGACTAGACGGCCTTTCCCGTCTGAGCCAGAGTAGTCGCATCGGGGACTGAGGCCCTTGATTGGAATGCCTGCGAAGAGCTATGTGCAGATGTGGAGTCTTCCTGTTTTCGGATATGCCCCAAACAAAAAGCAGGCTTGTGGACACGCAAGGGGCAGTTCGCACATCGCAGACGTCTGGGCTCGACAGGGTGGCAGCCATGTTTCTCTTCCAGGCAAACTGGGAAACCAAAGGGACTCACTGGCGGATGGGAGAGTGTGGCATTTGAGCCCATTGACCAAAAGGATTTTTGTTGGTCCTACTTGGTCACCAAAAGAAACGAAAGGTGGATAAAGTCGCAGTCCATCACCCCATGAAGGGGCCGGCGCACGCGTTTCCAGGTGGAGAACGACAATGAGGACTCAGGCAGAGTTTGCGTTCCTCCTGTGGGGTTGAGGGCCACGGGCGCATGCAATGATTTTTGCCCAAGCGTCCTGCTGTCCAAGCCGCTTGCCAGGTCCAATCCATCCCTGCTGCTCGATTTGCATGGGAATCTTTCTGATCTTGCTCGCACCCTACGCGCCTCTGGCAGCAATCGCGTGCCCAGCACATGGCGGCCAGACCTTCGCCTGAGTTCTTGAGCAAGCCCAGGTCATTTGGCACACAGAGGGCGACTACATCAAGACGCTTCAGGTGCCAGTTCTGCTTTGGCTCCATACTGGGGAACGTCCATCTCGCATCACGGGGTTTGGCAAAGGCTAGCCATTTGGACCCTGCCTTCCGTCTGGCTTCCTGTGCCCTGGCCCAATGCCAAAATGTAGAGTATGGTACATCCAAATGGCAAGTGGGAGAATTGATCGATTGGTAAATCCAATCAAGTACAGACAGTGATGGAGGGGGCTCTAGAGGCCTTGAAAGACGTTTTTTGCTGCGGAGGTGCTGGAAGCTGCGGGCAAGGCAGGTTGCCAGAGATGTCTGGCCATGTCATTTTTTTTGCGTTGCAGAAGCTGGTTGAAGCCTGCTGGCCAAAGTCCAATCTGACAGCGGCCCGATTTTGCTTTTGTTGGATTATTTAAGATTTGAGTTGCGCTTTTCCTTCGTGATGTTTTTACAGCGAACGTTGTAGAAATCCTGGCCGAACTCCCAACTTAGCTATTTGATTGCTTGCGATTGGTTTCCCTCCCTCAGCTGGCCTGGCAGGGCGCTGTGCAGCCGTGCCCCTATCGTGAGGACGGCAGGTGCTGAGAGGGCAGACGTAGAAGGTTTGTTGGGGAGAGTCCTAAAGTCATAAAGGTGTGTCCTTTAAGCCCGGTCAACGTGGCCATGGCTTTATGTTGTCTCGCCAAGTGGGGCCTTGTGTGTTGGCAGCGGGAGCTCCGGCCTTCAGTAGGCCCCCTACCAGATCCATTCCTCGGGGGAGCTTGGAAGCGGGAGCGGCAGGTGCACAGATTGCAGCTTGGACGCCTTGCGCGACGGCCAGTTGGCCCCCCGGCTTGAGGCTGAGTGCCACGTTTGCAGCCTAGGGATGGATGCCAAGGTATTCCTGGCATGTGAGTTCGGCAACTTGAAGACACTCACGGATGTGCAGAAGGAGGGCCTTGCGAAAGGCAAGTGGCATGTTGCGAGCTACTTTTTTTGGCAGGCAAGAAAAAATCGACATTCATTGGCTTCCCAAAAGGGTGGACTGGCACACCGACATGCTGTTTCAAGAATGTTGTCAATTCGAGACGCAGCCTCGATGGCACTCACGTGAATGGGAGCTAGTCATGACGGCTTTCAGCCAGATTCTTTTCTGCCTGCCAACGTGCTATGTGGGAGGACGCCTTTGATTTGCCCACGCTCGCCCCGATGGTGAATGGAAGAGAGCGGGCCGCGGCATTCAAGTGGTGCCTTTGGCTTCTTTTTTTTTTTGTGGGGGGGGCATGTGCCCAGAACTTGGACTGCCAATCGTTTCCCCTCCCTTTCCATGCTGCTTATGTGGAACGCACATGAACCCCCCCGCTATAGAAAACTGGTCTTGCGGCTTGCGGGCTTTCATAGTTCCATCCTGCCCCGAGGAGAGCGCAGATGTACCAAATCCAGCAGGTTTCAAGAGGGACGAAGGCAGGGACGGCTTCCAGTTGCGGAAACTGAGGGCTGAGGGATGTCATTTGCACACCGAGGCGGTGAGTATGGACGTCCCTGACTGCTCCGTGAGCCAGGTTATAGGTATGGATGATGACAACGTGCCCAGTCATGCAAGCGTGAGCGGGGTGCAGGGCCCATGCAAACCCAACCCATGGAGAGCGAACCCATGTGGTGGTGGTGGTGGTGGTGGTGGTGGTGGTGGTGGTGGTGGCGGTGGCGGTGGCGGTGGTGGTGGTGCTGGTGCTGGTGCTGGTGGTGGTGGTGGTGGTGGTGGTGGTGGTGGTGGCGGCGGTGGCGGGGGTGGTGGTGGTGGTGGTGGTGGCGGCGGTGGCGGTGGTGTTGCTGGTGCTGGTGCTGGTGCTGGTGCTGGTGCTGGTGCTGGTAGTGGTGGTGGTGGTGCTGCCGGTGGTGGTGGTGGTGGTGGTGGCGGTGGTGGTGGTGGTGGTGGTGCTTGGCTATGTTTTTTTTTTTTTTTTGCGAAAGGATCCCGGAGCTGTTCAGCGCCAGAGACTATGCTGCCCCAGAGCTGGCCAAGCGAAGCAGCATGCCGGCAGTTATGCCCTTCCCGCGTGATTTCTGCGCATGGCATCGCAGCTTGGCGTGGTGCCAGGTTTGACAGGCTCTACTACGGCGTCAACAAGCAATGCCAGCCGTACAAGAGCAAGGCAGCGCTGTTCCAAACCAATGCAGAGGCCCAGCTCGTTGAATTGGAGGCGGGGTCTGAGAACTGAGCTTCCAGTTGACCTCTGGTGAGGATGAACACCAATGCTAGGCATGGCGGAAGTTCTTTTATTTTCTTTAGGTTGCAAGGCAACCTAGGCACATGCTGTGCAGCCTCTAGGCAGGCATTGGGCATGCATTGTGCCCAGGAGCTGCCGACGAACACGAGCGATGTAGCGGATGCCTTTGATCGCCTTCTGCCGCAAGTACTTCCTTGGGTTTGATTTTATTGGGGAATGCCCAAAATCCAGCATGGAGGGGAAGTTGCTGGAAACTGCCAAGCTGCAGTTTTTTTTCTTCTTGGGTTTGCGGCAAGATGCAGATCCAAACAAATCATGGGCCGATCACATGGAGGGCGCCGGGTTGGAAAGGGCCCTGAAAAGAAATCCACTCGCACCAACTCCAGAAATGCTCCATGGAACTGGCATCAGCTCGAGCAAGGACCTTTGACAAAGCGCAGGCTGAAGGAGGTGAAGGACGATACCAGGCGAAGGAGGACCTCCTACACTTGCCTCCTGGATTGGTCGGGGTGGGTGGGTGGGGTGGGGCTGTTTTTGGACTCACAAGCCAACAGGCAAGATGACGAAACGACAGGTTTGCAGTTGGAAAGCAGGGTAACAGGCAGAGTGGCCCTCAATTTCCCTCTCGGACCCTTTTTTGGAGCCCACCGCAACTTTTTGAGGAAATCCAGTGATCCCCTGAACAAATGTTCGACACCGGCCTGGAGAGCGCGGGCTGAGGCTCTTACCCATGCTTTTCGTGGAGGCAGGGCTGGGAAGGCGATGAGGCGACAAATCCGGATGAGTCTTGGCACAGCCCTTGGTGGAGCAATAAAGGGGCCTGCAGCCCATTCGGGCTTTGCAGGCTGCATCCTTCAGGGGTTTGTCAGTGCCACATTAACATGGCCCTTCCCACAAAACCTCATGGCCACTGCAAGGAGTGGGCAGCGATACCTGCCTACTTCTCAGAGGTGCCTTGGATGCAGGCCCTGGTCATGATGCTCAAATCATCTGATGGGAAGCCTGCAAATTTTGCAGCGCTCTGGCCTCCAGATCAGTTTCCACCTCCAAGGTGGCATGGTTGAAGGGCAGCCCCGCTGCGAACTTGGCCTTCCCCTACAGCCGATCCCATGGTGCCAGCCTCAGGCACGGATTTGTCCGAAAGCGACCCTTGTTCTTGGTTCTTGTGAGGGTTGTGGATGGCCTCAGGCATGCGTTCAGGTTTGCCTGTGCCTGGTGTTCACGTTACATGTAGGCTTGGATCAGGAGTCTACTATTTTGGGCTCCTTTCTTATTTAATGCAGCTGAGTATCGATTGATTTTGAGGTGGTGCCATGGCTTTCCACAGTGCTGATTGGGATTGAGTGCTGGCCCTTGCTCGGATGTGACCAGACTTAGGCTACGTCTCCGATGCGGAGGATGCAGTGAACATTGGTGGGATCTCACTGCACACTTTCAAGCCAGGTTCAGATTCGCTTTGGACTGAGCACCTTGCGTGCCAAATGCGTCGGAGTCGCTTTGTGCGGGTGCTCTGTGACACATCCCCTTCGGCAAGCATGGCGCTGGCCAGAGCGTTGTTCCGCTGCATTGCTCGCTTTCCTCAGTTCAACCTTTCGCTTATTTGTAAGGATGCTTGAGTGGTTTTCTCAAGATCGCAGCGGGCACAGCAAGATGAGTTGAGTTAGCGATCCGGATTCTGCATTTCGTTAATGCGCACACGTGTTCATTGACTTGCGTTTTGGTACGGCTCCCAATTGTTTGTGACGGTGGACTGGCCAAATCCAGGGCGTCCCTTTTTTGTATGGCGTAAGGTCGCATCTGGATCAATCCCCATGCCAACGGGCATGCAAAGTTCCTCGCATGAACAAGGTACTCCTCCGCAACTCTTTCTGCAGTGGCAGGCAGAGCACGAGGCGTGCTGAATCGGCAGGACCACTTTTTCTGCATGGACGTGCACCTTGAGCTAGGCTATGCAGGAACATGCAGGAATATTATTTTTGCCTCCCAGGTTGCAAATGCTGAGGACAGTTACGGTTTGAAGTTTGAAGGTCCTTTCAACAAGCGAAGGCTGGACTTGAAACCAGCCAGATTTGACACATTTCCGCAACAAGTGCACGCTCCTGCGTGCCCCATTGGGAGACCTGGCCCCGTGTGTTTCCGCCGTGTTTGCTTTGAATGCTATTTGTACATACCCCCTGTACCCCTTGAAATGATCCAAAGGGCCTGCTGATGTTCACCCCCTCTCCCCAAATGTGATGTATACCGGTGATGCGCAGCATGTTTAAGGAACAAGTCCTTGGCCTGTAAAGGGGAACCAAGTATGTTCAGCCGGATGTAAGAAAGCCATGGATACCGTTGGCCGTTGGCCCTTCGGGCCAGGGGAGAGGGACTTGGCCATGACGCCGGCGGAGAGGGTGGTGAGGCAGGGCGTGACCTACCAGGCCTATACTCGCCCCAAGGAGTGGACGGTGGAGGAGGCCTTCATTTCCAGCTCCTGCCTGGCAACTCGGATTTCTTAGTGGGCCCTTTTTTTGAGAGGGGGGCGTCCTTTCCTATTTTTATGTTCCTTTTTTATGTGTTCATCTCATTTATTTTCAGAAGGGAAGCTGGCAGCTTTTAGACTCTGGCTTGCATTTTGGCAGGGGGTGTGCAGCCTGGCTTGAGACGCCGCTCATGGTTCGGCAAGGGACCGTCTTTGTGCCAGGTTGCCGGGAGCAAAGCGTTCTGGGGGCAGGCCTTACATAGCTAGAGAAGAACCAGCAGTTTGGTATCGCCGGATTTCCCTAGAGAGTCTTTCCATCTTGGCTGCCCGTTGCCAGAGGTGAGCAGACGCAGTGCATCCTGGCAGCCGGGCGATTTGCGCATGTGCTTCTCCAAAGCTTCTCTGACACGGATGTCCGTCTTGGCAGCTGTGCGAAAGACCGGCGACAGACCCGTGGCAAATCATAGCTTGATCGTTCAAATGACTGCTGATGGCCCCATGCTAGCTGGCCCATTGCTGCACACCATGGCACCCGTGGCGTGTACTGGGCCCCAGTTTTCTGTGCAAAAGTTCGGCTGTCTTCCCCCATCGCACCAAGTAGATTGACTTTTTTCAATTGCCCACCGACTAACATTTGATGCTTCACTTTGTTGAGAGGTTTCAGAACATGATCCTTTGTGTTGTGTAAGTGCACGGTTCAGAAGGATGAATGCATCCTGGTGCAGGCTTGAGACATTGCAGATTACAGGTCATCCGCCAGTTTCAGAGTTTTTTCCCGGAAGCATTGCGAAGGGTTCTTCTTCTAAAAGCGGCTGCAAACTTCACTTGCCAACTTCGCCTGCTAACTTTTTGAGAGTTACTTCACCTGCCAACTTCTCATGCCAACTTGTCGAGAGTTACTTCACCTGCCAACTTCGCCAGCCAACTTTTCGAGAGTTACTTCACCTGCCAACTTCGCCAGCCAACTTTTCGAGATTCACCTGCCAACTTCTCGTGCCAACTTTTCGAGAGCAACCTCACCTGCCAACTTCTTGTGCCAACTTTTCGAGAGCAACTTCACCTGCCAACTTGTCGTGCCAACTTGTCGAGAGTTACTGCGCCTGCCAACTTCTGATGCCAACTTGTCTAGAAGTTACCAACTTCTCGTGCCAACTTTTGGAGAGCAACTTCACCTGCCAACTTCTCATGCCAACTTGTCGAGAGTTACTTCACCTGCCGACTTGTCGTGCGAACTTGTCGAGAGTTATTTCGCCTTCCAACTTCTCATGCCAACTTTTCGGGTGTTATCTCGTTATCCTGGCCTCATCAAACACAATCCTGACTCCTAACCAGCATTACGGATTAACTTTCAGACTGTCATGTTTTGAAGCGGATTACGGATTAGGAGCTCGGAGCCCCCAACTTGAGGTTAAGGTACTGGCCTAGTTTCCACACGATGACAGATCCGATTTCATCTTAGCAATAACAGAGCATGCTGAGTGTACGAAATCTGCTACTGCCTTGTCAGGTTACATTTGGGTGGAAGTGCGTCTAGCTCCAACAGCTCTAGTTGGTTCCCCAACCCCACATCCGCCCCCCCAACCCCGTAAAAGCTTTTCATCGAGTGGTTCTTGCCTTTGCGAGTTTTGGTTGCGCATCTAGAAGTTAAAGCGAGCAAGAAGATGATTCCTGCCAAAAAGCCGACAAAGCTTGAAATCGAGCGGTTCTGGTTTGGCTAAAAATTGCAGCAGGGAGATGGTTCCTTTCCAGAAACCCGAAACAGCTTCAAATCCTTTTGCGGGGTTGTGCTGGATAGAAGTTGCAGCAAAGAGATCCCCGAACAAACTTCAAAATTCGTGGAAAAGATGAGACAGGGAAAACAGGCAATGAACTGCTATTGTCTGACGAGAAGGAAGCCTTGCATAAAGAACATGGAATCCTGTGCCGATTCCAAGAAGTTAGGGTCATCCATGCCGGCTCCGAAGCCATCATCCTGCCGTCCATTGTCGGACGTGGATGTGAAAATGAGGAACTCTGAATTGTTTCTTCGATCTGAGAAGCCTGTACAGGTACACATTGGTTGTGCCCTTGAGAAACTACTGCTTCAGCGTGTTCTTGAAGTAGTTGACACCTTCCGCGGGATCTTGAAGCAATGTATTGTCGAGAATTTCTTTGTACAGGTATGCATCTCCAATGAGCATGCTTTTCAAGAGTGGTCCTTTCTTGTATGCTTCGATGGTAGTGAAGGCTGTCCAGTCATCGCCGAGTTCTTCATATCTGAACCAGCTGACTTTTCCGTCGCACGATGGCGGCTGCTTGGCGGTCATTGACAAATTGAGCGTTTCCACAGTGAAGCCTGTTGATCGGCCTACGCACATGAAGCCTTCTCCATCTGATGACATCTTGTCTGGAACGATGCGGAAAACCAACTCCGCTACCAAATGCTGCGCACTTGCAGGTCTGAAGGTTGGGACTCTCGTCAGTTTGATGTAGTGACATCCAAGGGATGACACATGGTCATGGAGATCATCAAGGAGCATGCGCCGAATCTCATCTTCATGGCACCTGTCTGTGGGCCATGGTTGAATATGCAGAGAATCCAACAAGACCAGAACTGCCAATGGTTGAACTCGTGGCTTCCTCAGTTGAAGCACAGCGGGGCCCATTTTGCAGGAGCGAACGGAACCCTTGGGCTGGCCTTGATAAAATGGCCGCGCCTTGATGACATAGCCTTTGGAACTGATGAAACCCCTCCCCGGAACTCCCCAGGCTCGGGGAGGTTTTGTCCCAGCGCGCCCGCGACGAAATCGTTGAAGCCGTGGCCTGCGCAACGGCCCCCAACGCTCGCGCTGAAATTGCAGAAGCCGTGCCCTGAACGATGGCCCCTAACTGCCCCGTCGCTGCAGCCGCGCGCGCTTCCAACGCAGCCAGCGAAAGGCCGACGGCTTGTTGCCAGCCTCTGCGCTTCCAACGCAGCAAACGGCCGACGGCTTGTCGCCGACCTCGTGCTCGCCTTCGAAAAGAACGAAGGCGCAGCCCGTGGCGAGTCGACCAAGCAACGTGGCCAGCGCGCGCGACTGCCCCAGAGCGAAGCTTTGGGCTCCAACCGTCGCAGCTGCAACCTTCAAGCGGGGAACGTCTGTTCCCAAAACGTGCCAGCGTCAGGATGACCGTGCAAAGCCTTCACCAAACGAACTACAGGTCTTTTGAACTGATTCCATCGTTCTTTGTCGTCCTCAGGAACGATCCAACAAGGCGTACCCCGTAGTGTGGCTTGGATATATGCCTGCACCGCATCAGCCATCTGCACATCCCACCCGTCAAGGCAACCCAAAAAGTCGGCCCATCTGGAACTCCCCAGATCTTGAAACAATGCCGCGTCCGACGTCTGGTTCTTAATCTGGTTCCCAAGCTCTATACCCATCCTGAACTGCAATTAGTTCTTGTGGTCTATGTGGACGACTTTAAGATGGCTGGTCCAAAGAACAACCTCAAAAAGGGTTGGGAGCTGCTTAACCGGCTTGGATTTATATCTGGGATCCAATCAGTCCAAAGGTACTGTGGTTCTCGGCAACGGCCATAAGGTCACCACTGTGACATACGACATGGAGCAGTTCCTGCGCTCTTGTGTCGATGCTACCTCGAAGTAGCGGGCAACGTTGAGTTGATGGTCACATCTTCTTTTGACCCCAAGAAGGGAACCGTGCAGGCGCGTGCAACAACTACTTTCAGACCCATCCATGACTTGGGGAGACTTCCATGTCTGTGCGTATGGACTGAAGGATCCTGAATCCGGACTCAGATTTTTGAAGCCCACGAGCTTGAAGGTAATGAGACCAATCTTCAAGAAAACACAAGAACTTCACCTGCTCGGTGAAGCATGAGCATCAGCCTCTTGAGGGCAATGCAGGCACCTTCGGAAGCAGAACGCAATTGGCACAGGTCTATCCTTACAGATTCTGCCAGGGTCTTGCCCGCATCATCCTACGACACTTGAAGGTGAAGCCGCTTGACAACGAAGTGTGCCTTCTCGAGGACATCTTCGAGCGCATGACAGATGACACCCCGCTCACACCTCAGATGCGTACTGCATACAGAAGTGGCGGTCAGATTAGTTGGTTACAATCGCGAGCACAATTCCACATTGGTTACCAATTCTCCAGGTGCGCGTCCCGAGCAGCATCACCTACCATTGCGGACGTTCGCGCCATCAATAAGACAGTCAGAACCATCAAGAGCATTCCGCCTAGCGTGAGATTCTGGGCCCTTCGTGTTAAGACACGTATAGTTGGTTTTCCAGACGCATCTATCGCAACACAACGTGCGCATGTTATCTGTCTTGCAGAAGAACGAGATCTTCGTAAAGGTTCATTCAACTCGAGAGGCTCATTGGTCGACTATGAGACGCACAAGATCACCGCCACAACAATGTCCACCACTGTTGCTGAATTGCATGGACTTTTGTCTTCGCGGTCTCTGGTCAGACATTACGGGCGAGATTGCAGATGTCCACATTCGAACCGATGCCAACAATGTTTACAACCGCCTCAAAAATCCATCAACCTGAGCAGAAAGAAACAATGCGTTTACTCCAAACGTTGCGGAAGGAAAGCAATAGCGGACAGATGCACGACCTTGCACATGTACCAAGTGAAGATTGCCTCGCAGATTCACTGACCAAGCATTCAGCCAAAGCAGACGAGCTGATCAAGGCCGTCCTGACAGGCAACCTCCTGAATGTTGACGCACATCCACCATTCCGTACCATGTTGCGGAACAAGGCGTTGAGTGGTTTGCCCGCAGCACTAAACACGGACCCGACATCACAGCCTTTGCAGGAGTCGGGATAGCAGAATCCATGTTTGCTTATTGGGGAGCTTGGGCATGACAGACATGTCCATGCAAATTGAATGCATGAGTTTTTTCATTTTGACAAGTTTTTCACTCCTCAAGCCATGACATTTGCCTTGCATTTGACCTTGCTTGGCGCTCAAGAAATACGTGTCTGCGTCCGCAGCCAACTTGGTTTACAACATAAGTCTTCGACTGTGCGTGGACCATCATTCAGTCGACGTGCCGCTCTTCGGAAACATATTCGGACGAGCCTCCGCATCAGAGGCTCAGGCTCCAAAAGCGAAAGCGAAAAGACGTGCGTCCCCATTCGGGACCGTCCTCCTCATGAAGAAGAAGAAGAAGAAACAAGCGACTTTTTTTGTGGAGCAGGTAAATGAAGAAGCTTCAACAACATCAGGGTACGTTTACATTCAGCTGGGGCAAGACGGACATGCAGCAGCAGTTCAGGAAGAACGATTGAATGCTCTGTGCAGATCAACTGGAGGGAATGGAGATTGACACGCTGTCCATGATTACCGATTACAAGGTGACATAAGCAGAAAGATTCAAGCGCATCAACAACGCAAAAGGACTATAGCAAATCATGGAAGGACTATGACAATGGCAGCGCATCTGACAGCAGTGCATATCACTGGTACAACAAGAACAAAGCTGCCATTCAGCCTTGCTGAGCATGTTGACCTCCATGGTCTGACACACATGCAACTGTTTCAATCTACAATCTTTCAACGTCCTCACCACCAGCAAGACTATCCACCGCTTGCCATTTTGATTCAACTAGGTATCCGCATGTGTACAAATCTTTTCCAGTTGATGTACAAACCTTTTCCAGTTGCTCACAGACGAAACAATTCGTCCGAAACAAAAAGAGGATGAAGAATGAGTTTTCAATTTTTGACATGATACATTATTGAGTAGGCTACGGCATTCAAAACAAGATTCAAATGGCTACGGTCAAAGGCAATGAAGCCAGCATTGCAGTAGTAATTCAGTGCTGGAGATCAAAGGAAACTTGTGTCTGTTTTGCGTTTGATTCATATGCTGATCATCACCAGCAAATCAAGGGCTTCCGACATCCTCAGCATCATCAGTTCCTCTCCGGCGTAGGTAGGTATTCATGTGTGCATGTTAGAAAGCAGCGGGCCGTCGTGATGGTAAAAGTTGCAATTTAATCCCTGTAAGACGGGGGTTGGGGCGGCGGCCGGCCCCTCCCCATGATGATCGAAAAAGTGATGATTCAATTAGGGGCAAAAAATCTAAAAAACAAGCCAAAGATTCGTGCTTGGAAAAGGTGAGGCCTACCTAGGAACAGGCACCGCAACACAATGGTCCAAGGAAGTTTAGAAGGAACTTCCGTGGAAAGCTAGCTCTGTGAGACACATGACAAGAGAAGGAACAAGCCCGCGAGAAAAAATGCGCGCGCGTGTGGCAGGGGAAGAGAAAGTCGCCAAAAGCATGGCCCTGTGCGTGAATCGGCGTCTCCGGAGATGAGAAAGTCGCAAAAAGCGTGGCCCTGCGCGTGAATTGGCGCCTCCGGAGATGCGAAAGCTAGCCTGTCCGCGGCGTCTGGTTGGAGCGGTCTCGGAGCGGTCTCGGAGCCTCGGAGCATGCTCGGCGCCGGGCCCATTGGCACGGCAACGCAGAGGTTTCGCAGGGCTTGCGTGGCAGGCGCAGCATTTTTTGGCAAGGTCGGGTGCAGATTTCGTGGCAGGCGCAGCACTTTCGCAAGGTCAAGTTTTCCCAAGGGCAGGCGCAGCACTTTCGCAAGGTGAAGTGCAGATTTCGTGGGAAGCGCAGCACTTTCGCAAGGTCAAGTGCAGAATTCGTGGCAGGCGCAGCATCTTCGAAAGGTCAAGTACAGATTTCGTGGCAGGAGCGGCACTCTCGCAAGGTCAAGTGCAGAATTCGTGGCAGGTGCAGCAGTTTCGCAAGGTCAAGTGCAGATTTCGTGGCAGGCGCAGCACTTTCACAGGGCCAAGTACTGATTTCGTGGCACGCGCGCCACTTTGCACTTTCGCAGCTGGAGCTCGAGAATCGCAACTTTTAAGTACGAAAGTAGTACGCAAAGTCCACTTTCGCAGCTGGGGCTCGAAAATCGCAACTTCTTTCTACGAAAGCAGCACGCGCAGTCCACTTTCGCAGCTGGGGCTTGAAAATCGCGACTTCTAAGTATGAAAGTAGTACGTGAAGTCCACTTGCGAAAATCGGAACTTTTAAGTACGAAAGTAGTACGCGAAGTCCACTTTCGCAGCTGGGGCTCGAAAATCGCAACTTCTAAGTACGAAAGCAGTACGCGAAGTCCACTTTCGCAGCTGGGGCTTGAAAATCGCGCCTTTTAAGTATGAAAGTAGTACGTACGTGAAGTCCACTTGCGAAATCGCAACTTTTAAGTACGAAAGTAGTTTGCGAAGTCAACTTTCGCAGCTGGGTCTCCAAAATCGGAACTTTTTAGTACGAAAGCAGTACGCGAAGTCCACTTTCGCAGCTGGGGCTTGAAAATCGCAACTTTTAAGTATGAAAGTAGTACGTGAAGTCCACTTGCGAAAATCGCAACTTTTAAGTACGAAAGTAGTTTGCGAAGTCAACTTTCGCAGCTGGGTCTCCAAAATCGCAAATTTTGTAGTACGGAAGTAGTACGTGAAGTCCACTTCCGCAGCTGGGGCTGGAAAATCACAACTTTTAAGTACGAAAGCAGTACGTGAAGTCCACTTTTGCAGCTGGGGCTCGAAAATCGCAACTTTTAAGTACGAAAGTAGAACGTGAAGTCAAGTTTCGGGGCTTCAAAATCACAACTTTTAAGTGCAGATATAGATGGATAGATAGATAGATCGATAGACAGATAGAGAGATAGCTAGAGAGACAGATAGAAAGAGAGATAGAGAGAGAGAGCGAGAGAGAGAGACAGAGAGATAGATAGAGAGAGAGAGAGAGAGAAAGATAGATAGATAGATTTATAGATAGATAGATAGAGATAGATAGACAGAGAGATAGATAAAGAGATAGACAGATAAATAGATAGGTAGATAGAGCGAGAGATAGATAGATAGATAAAAAGAACGAAAGAGAGATAGAGAGATTACAGATACATAGATAGAAAGATAGATAGAGAGAAAGAGATAGATAGATAGATAGATAGATAGATAGATAGAGAGAGAGAGATAAATACATAGAAAGAGAGATAGATAGATAGATAGATAGATAGATAGATAGAAAGATAGATAGATAGATAGATAGATAGAGAGGTAGACGGATAGATAGACAGATAGCTAGAGAGAGAGAGAGAGAGAGAGAGAGAGAGATAGAAAGTAGAAATATAGATAGATAGAAATATAGATAGATAGATAGATAGATAGCGTGGCGATCCGGAGATCGCCCCGCCTGGCGGGATTCGGGATTCGAATCCCAAAGCGGGATTCGCGAATCCCAATCCCAATTTCGGGATTCGGGATTCGAATCCCAATGCGGGATTCGCGAATCCCAATCCCAGTATCGGGATTCGGGATTCGGGATTCGGGATTCGAGTCCCAAAGCGGGATTCGCGAATCCCAATCCCAATTTCGGGATTCGGGATTCGAATCCCAAAGCGGGATTCGCGAATCCCAATCCCAGTTTCGGGATTCGGGATTTGGGATTCGGAATCCCAAAACGGGATTCGCGAACCCCAATCCCAGTTTCGGGATTCGGGATTCGGGGTTCGGGATTCGAATCCCAAAACGGGATTCGCGAATCCCAATCCCAATTTCGGGATTCGGGATTCGAATCCCAAAGCGGGATTCGCGAATCCCAATCCCAGTTTCGAGATTCGGGATTCGGGATTCGAATCCCAAAGCGAGATTCGCGAACCCCAATCCCAATTTCGGGATTGGGGATTCGGGATTCGAATCCCAAAACGGGATTCGCGAATCCCAATCCCATTTCGGGATTCGGGATTCGAATCCCAAAGCGGGATTCGCGAACCCCAATCCCAATTTCGGGATTCGGGATTCGAATCCCAAAGCGGGATTCGCGAATCCCAATTCCAATTTCGGGATTCGGGATTCGAATCCCAAAGCGGGATTCGCGAATCCCAATCCCAGTTTCGGGATTCGGGATTCGGGAATCGGGATTCGAATCCCAAAGCGGGATTCGCGAATCCCAATCCCAATTTCGGGATTGCGAATCCCAATCCCAATTTCGGGATTCGGGATTCGAATGCCAAAGCGAGATTTGCGAATCCCAATCCCAAGTTCGAGATTCGGGATTCGGGATTCGAATCCCAAAGCGGGAGTCGCCAATCCCAATCATTCGGGATTCGAGTCCCAAAGCGGGAAATCGCGAATCCCAATCCCAATTTCGGGATTCGGGATTCGAGTCGCAAAACGGGAGTCGCGAATCCCAATCCCAGTTTCGGGATTCGGGATTCGAATCCCAAAGCGGGAGTCGCCAATCCAAATCCCAATTTCGGGATTCGGGGTTCGAATCCCAAAGCGGGAGTCGCCAATCCCAATTCCAATTTCGGGATTCGGGATTCGAATCCCAAAGCGGGAGTCGCGAATCCCAATCCCAATTTCGGGATTCGGGATTCGGGATTCGAATCCCAAAGCGGGATTCGCGAATCCCAATCCCAATTTCGGGATTCGGGATTCGAATCCCAAAGCGGAATCCGCGAATCCCAATTCCAGTTTCGGGATTCGGGATTCGGGATTCGGGATTCGAATCCCAAAGCGGGATTCGCGAACCCCAATCCCAATTTCGGGATTGGAGATTCGGGATTCGAATCCCAAACCGGGATTCGCGAATCCCAATCCCAATTTTGGGATTCGGGATTCGAATCCCAAAGCGGGATTCGCGAACCCCAATCCCAATTTCGGGATTCGAGATTCGGGATTCGAATCCCAAAGCGGGATTCGCGAATCCCAATTCCAATTTCGGGATTCGGGATTCGAATCCCAAAGCGGGATTCGCGAATCCCAATCCCAGTTTCGGGATTCGGGATTCGGGATTCGGGATTCGAATCCCAAAGCGGGATTCGCGAACCCCAATCCCAATTTCGGGATTGGTGATTCGGGATTCGAATCCCAAAGCGGGATTCGCGAATCCCAATCCCAATTTCGGGATTCGGGATTTGATGCCAAAACGGGATGCCAATCCCAATCATTCGGGATTTGAATCCCAAAACGGGAAATCGCGAATCCCAATCCCAATTTCGGGATTCGGGATCCCATTTTCGGGTCGGGCTCCGTTAAACATAGGCGGGGGGGTTGTGGGGGGGGGCTGCGCCCCCCCCATAATAGAGCTGAACAACTCCGCCAAACATAGCGGGGGGGTTGGGCAGGGCGCAGCCTCCCCCGTGATAGAACTGAACAAGAACGACGAAGAACGCCGGGCTCCGCCAAACAGAGGCGGGGGGGTTAGGGCGCAGCTCGCCAAACATTGGGGGGCGCAGCCCCCCCCATTATAGAACTGAACAAGAACAACGAAGAACGTCGGGCTCCGTCAAACATAGGCGGGGCCCCCATGATAGAGCTGAACAAGAGCGACCAAGAACGTCTGGCTCCGCCAAACATAGGGGGGGGGGGGGGGGGGGCGGGGCGGGTTTGGGGGGGGCGCAGCCCCCCCATGATAGAACTGAACAAGAACGACGAAGAACGTCGGGCTTCGCCAAACATAGCGGGGGGTTGGGCGGCGCGCAGCCTCCCCCCATTCCCCCCATTATAGAACTGAACAAGAACAACGAAGAACGTCGGGCTCCGTTAAACATAGGCGGGGGGGTTGGGCGGGGCGCAGCCCGCCAAACATAGGCGGGGGGGTTGGGGGGGGCGCAGCCTCCCCCAGTATAGAACTGAACAAGAACAACGAAGAACGTCGGGCTCCGTTAAACATAGGCGGGGGGGTTGGGGGGGGCTGCGCCCCCCCCCCATGATAGAACTGAACAACTCCGCCAAACATAGCGGGGGGGTTGGGCGGCCAAACATAGGCGGGGGGGTTGGGGGGGCGCAACCCCCCCCATTATTGAACTGAACAAGAACAACGAAGAACGTCGGGCTCCGTCAAACATAGGCGGGGCCCCCCATGATAGAGCTGAACAAGAGCGACCAAGAACGTCTGGCTCCGCCAAACATAGGGGGGGGGGGTTGGGGGGGGCGCAGCCCCCCCCCATGATAGAACTGAACAAGAACGACGAAGAACGTCGGGCTTCGCCAAACATAGCGGGGGGGTTGGGCGGCGCGCAGCCTCCCCCCATTCCCCCCATTATAGAACTGAACAAGAACCACGAAGAACATGATAGAACTGAACAACTCCGCCAAACATAGCGGGGGGGTTGGGCGGGGCGCAGCCTCCTCCCGTGATAGAACTGAACAAGAACGACGAAGAACGCCGGGCTCCGCCAAACAGAGGCGGGGGGGGTTGGGGGGGGGACGCAGCTCCGCCAAACAGAGGCGGGGGGGTCGGGTGGAACGCAGCCCGCCAATTGGCTGTCCTCAACGGCCTGGAATTGGGATTCGGGATTCGGGATTCGGAATTCGGGATTCGGGATTCGGGATTCGGTGCCTGGGTCCTCAACGGCCCAGAGCATTGAACTGAACAAGAACAACGAAGAACGTCGGGCTCCGTCAAACATAGGCGGGGCCCCCCATGATAGAGCTGAACAAGAGCGACCAAGAACGTCTGGCTCCGCCAAACATAGGGGGGGGGGGGGTTGGGGGGGGCGCAGCCCCCCCATGATAGAACTGAACAAGAACGACGAAGAACGTCGGGCTTCGCCAAACATAGCGGGGGGGTTGGGCGGCGCGCAGCCTCCCCCCATTCCCACCATTATAGAACTGAACAAGAACCGCGAAGAACTCCGGGCTCCGCCAAACAGAGGCGGGGGGGGCGGGGCGGGGCAGCCCGCCAAACATAGGACGGGGGTTGGGGGGGGCGCAGCCCCCCCCATTATAGAACTGAACAAGAACAACGAAGAACGTCGGGCTCCGTTAAACATAGGCGGGGGGGTTGGGGGGGGCTGCGCCCCCCCCCATGATAGAACTGAACAACTCCGCCAAACATAGCGGGGGGGTTGGGCGGGGCGCAGCCTCCCCCCGTGATAGAACTGAACAAGAACGACGAAGAACGCCGGGCTCCGCCAAACAGAGGCGGGGGGGTTGGGGGGGGGGGTGGCGCAGCTCCGCCAAACAGAGGCGGGGGGGTTGGGCGGAACGCAGCCCGCCAATTGGCTGTCCGAGAGCCGAGGGCTCGGAATGGGAATTCGGAGTTCGGATTCGGGATTCGGGTTTCGGGATTCGGGATTGGCTGCCCGGGTCCTCAAGGGCCCGGAATTGGGATTCGGGATTCGGGACTTCGGGATTCGGGATTCGGGGCTCTCGGACAGCCAGTCCCGAATCCCGAATCCCGAATCCCAAATCCCGAATCCCGAATCCCAACTCCGGGCCGTTGAGGACCCAGGCACCCAATCCCAAATCCCGAATCCCGAATCCCGAATCTCGAATCCCGAATCTCAACTCCGGGCCGCTGAGGACCCAGGCACCCAATCCCGAATCCCGAATCCCGAATCCCGAATCCCGAATCCCAACTCCGGGCCGTTGAGGACCCAGGCACCCAATCCCGAATCGAGGGCTCGGAATGGGAATTCGGGATTCGGGATTCGGGATTCGGGATTCGGGATTCGGGACTCGGGATTGGGTGCCTGGGTCCTCAACGGCCCGGAATTGGGATTCGGGACTCGGGAATTCGGGATTCGGGATTCGGGATTCGGGATTCGGGATTGGGTGCCTGGGTCCTCAACGGCCCGGAGTTGGGATTCGGGATTCGGGATTCGGGATTCGGGATTCGGGATTCGGGATTCGGGATTCGGGATTCGGGATTGGGTGCCTGGGTCCTCAGCGGCCCGGAGTTGGGATTCGGGATTCGGGATTCGGGATTCGGGATTCGGGTCCCCAATCACATTCTCCGGGAGCTTCTCCGGATCACGTCTCGATAGATAGATAGATAGATAGATAGATAGATAGATAGATAGATAGATGGAGAGATAGAGAACTTTATTAATTAAATGTAATATGGTTATAATTTTATCAAAGGAAGTTTACGTGTTACGAGAACTTCGCGTTGCCGGAGAGGCGAAATCTAGCTTGTTCGCGGCGTCTGGTCGGAGCATGCTCGGAACAGCTTCGGACGGGTGCGGACGGGTGCGGACGCCGGGCCCATTGGCACGGCAACGCGAAGGTTTCGCAGGGTTTGAATTGCGTGGCAGGTGCAGCACTTTCGCAAGGTGAGGCAGGTCAAGTTTCCCCAAGGGTTGAATTGCGAGGCAGGCGCAGCACTTTCGCAAGGTGAGGTACAGATTCGTGACAAGCGCAGCACAGGCGAGGTACAGATTTCGTGGCAGGCGCAGCACGTTCGCAAAGTCAAGTACATATTTCGTGGCAGGCGCAGCACTTTCGCAAGGCCAAGTACAGATTTTGTGGCAGGGGCAGCATCTTCGAAAGGTCAAGTACAGATTTCGTGGCAGGCGCGGCACTTTCGCAAGGTGAAGTGCAGAGTTCGTGGCAGGGGCATCACTTTCGCAAGGTCAATCACAGATTTCGTGGCAGGGGCAGCACTTTCGCAAGGTCAAGTACAGATTTCGTGGCAGGCGCAGCGCTTTGCAAGGTTAGGCGCGGGTGGAGAGAGAATAGACTGATAGATAGGTAAAAATAGATAGACTGATTGGTAGGTAGATAGATAAAAGAGAGATAGACAGATAGATAGATAGATACATAGATAGATTAATAGAGAGATAGATAGATAGCTAGATAAAAAGAGAGGTAGATAGGTAAAAAGAGGGATGGATAGATAGCTGGATAGATCGATAGTTAGATAAAGAGGTAGACAGACAAAGAGTTAGATAGATAGATAGATAGATAGGTAGATAGAAAGAGAGATAAATAGATAGATAAATAGAAAGAGAGATAGATAGATAGACAGATAGATAGATAAACAAAAAGAGAGAAAGATAGTCAGATAGATAGACTGATTGATGGATAGATAGATCAAGAGGGAGAGAGAGAGATGGATAGATAGAGAGCAAGAGAGATAGATGGATGGATAGATAGATAGATAGATAGACAGCCAGACAGAGATAGGTAGATAGATGGATAGATAGATAAAAAGGGAGATGGGTAGATAGATAGATAGATCGATAAAAAGAGCGAAAGAAAGAAATGAAGGCAGATAGATACAAAGAGAGAGAGATAGATAAAAAGAGAGAAAGAAAGATAGGTAGATAGACAGATCTAGATAGATAGATAGATAGATAGAAGGCAGATAGATAGATAGGTAGAAAGATAGATAGATAGCTAGATGGATAAAAAGACAGGCAAATAGATACATCAAAGGGAGATTGATAGATGTAAAGATCGATAGATTGACAGAGAGATGAATAGAAACATAGAGATATATATATATAGATAGAGAGATAGATAGATCAAAGGGTAGATAGATAGATAGATAGAGAGACGCAGAGAGGGAGCATAGATAGATAAATAGACAGAGAAAGAGATAGATAGATAGTTAGAGCAGATCCGTAGAATGAGAGAAAGGAACAATGAACGATGACTAAGAGCAAGAAGAGAAAAGAATGTCAAGAAAAGAAAGAGGAACAGAACTATAGTTTTTGTATTTTGAAACTTCCGCCCACCGGCTTCGCCGCTCTACTGGTAGGTCCCTGGATCCATTCCACACCATGATCGCAGTGTCAATGGTGATGGAGTGTATCTGGAACTCCCTGGTAAGCGTGCTTGTAAAGCGGTCCGCAATGGCTTCCTGTTCTAGCCACTGCGTCACACGAGTAGTCTGGTGCACAAGATGGGCCTTGAGCCAAAATGGCTGCATGGACTGGATCTGCGTGGGGATGTTGACGGGCTAGTGAAAAATACGTACAGTTCGTGAGAAAATGCGGTAAACGAAAAGAAAGAAATTCCCAAAACTAAAATCTCAAATTAAACCAACAAACGCACCTTTGCGAGGGGATCGTGCGTGTCGGATCGCTCTTGCTGTGGCGCCGTGCGAATGTGTCTTGATCTCGGCAAACCCTGTGCGGAGATCGTGCGGGGATGGTTCATGTCGGATCGCTCTCGCTGTGGCGTTGTGGCGCCGTGCGAATGTGTCTGGACCTCGGCGAACCATCAGCGGGGATCGTGCTTTCAGATCGCTCTCGCTGTGGCGTCGTGCGACTGTGTCTTGATCTCGGCGAACCCTATGCGGGGTTGCGTGTGTCTGTTGGATCGCTCCCGCCGTCGCGCCGTGCAAATTTGCTTTGACCTCGGCGAACCCTATGCGGAGATCGTGCGCGTCGGACCGCGAATTTGTCTATAGCGCAGCGAACCCTCTGCGGGGATCGTGCGCGTCGGATCGCTCTTGCTGTGGCGCCGTGCGAATGTGTCTTGATCTCGGCAAACCCTGTGCGGAGATCGTGCGGGGATGGTGCATGTCGGATCGCTCTCGCTGTGGCGTTGTGGCGCCGTGCGAATGTGTCTGGACCTCGGCGAACCATCAGCGGGGATCGTGCGTGCAGATCGCTCTCGATGTGGCGCCGTGCGACTGTGTCTTGATCTCGGCGAACCCTATGCGTGTGTTGGATTGCTCCCGCCGTCGCGCCGTGCAAATCTGCCTTGACCTCGGCGAACCCTATGCGGAGATCGTGCGCGTCGGACCGCGAATTTGTCTTTAGCGCAGCGAACCCTCTGCGGGGATCGTGCACGTCGGATCGCTCTCGCTGTGGCGCCGTGCGCATGTGTTCTGAGCGCGGCGAACCCTCTGCGTTCTCGCTGTGGCGCGTGCGAGTGTGTCTTGACCCCGGAAAACCCTCTGCGGAGATCGTGCGTGTTGCGGCGCTTTGGACGTTGTCTCGTGGTTGCGCGCCTTCAAAGCAGCGGTCGCGGGCTTGCTTCCCCCTTGGTCCGCGGCAGCTCCGGCGCGAAAATCAAGATCTTTCAAGTGCGATCTCTGTCTGCCCCCAGAGCTGGCTGCAAATCGCACATTTCGAGTACAAGTAGCGCGCGAATTCCCGCAGCTCCGGCTGAAATCGCATGTTGCAGGTGCGCTAGCAGTACGCGAAGAGCTTCTCGCTCTTTTTGAGTACAGACTTTTCACGCGAAGCGCATTCCCGTGGCTCTGTTTCAAGGATAGCGATTTCAAATTGCAAAGTAGCGCGCGAAGAGGCTGCAAAATCGCAACCTTCGAGTGCAAAAGCAGTACGCGAAGCGTATTCCCCCAGCTCCGGCTCGAGAATCCCAATTTTTAAGTACACAAGTAGCACGCGAAGCGCCTTCTTCTAAAACAGCTGCAATCTTCACCTGCCAACTTGCCATGCCAACTCGTCGAGAGTTACTTCCCCTACCGGCTTCTCGTGCCAACTTTTCGAGTTACGTCACCTGCCAGCTTCTCTTGCCAGCTTTTCGAGAGTTACTTTACCTGCCAACTTCGCCAGCCAACTTTTCGAGAGTTACTTTACCTGCCAGCTTCTCCTTCAGCTGCTTGGAGAACTACTTCACCTGCCAGCTTCTCGAGACTTACTTCACCTGCCAACCTCTCACGCCAACTTATCGAGAGTCACTTCATGACAACCTCTCGCGCCAACTTGTCGAGGGTTACTTCACCTGCCACACTTCTCGTGCCAACTCTTCGAGAGTTACTTCACCTCTGCCAACTTTCCGAGACTGACTTCGCCTTCCAGCTTCTCATGCCAACGTTTTGAGAATCGCTTCACTTGCCAACTTCTCTCCAACTTTTCGAGAATTAGTTCAGCTGCCAACTTCGCCTGCCAACTTTTCAGGAGTTACTTCACCTGCCAACTTCGCATGCCAACTTGTTGAGAGTTAATTACCCGCCGACTTCGCCTGCCAGTTTTTCAAGACTTATTTATCCTGATGCCAAGTTTTCGAGAGTTACTTCGCAGAGCATCAACTTGCCTCTATGCTTCCGGGCCACTCATCATCGAGGTTGAGAGTGTCCGTTTTAAGAGCGTCGAACCGCGAGCTGCCGATGCAATTCAGCCAGAAACTGGGCGTAATGTCAACCTCTGATTAATACACCCACCAGTTTTTTGCTGAGGGATTTGGTTCCAGGTGAGTGGGTGGGAGGGTAGCGCAAGCTGCATGAAGAAAGATGCTCACTCGGCTCGGCTGCATCTTGTTGCGGCTTCCATGCCATCTGTTGAGGTGACCTCAAAGCCTTAGGGTCAATTTGGGAGGGGCGTGCGGGGACTCGCAAGATTTCCAACACGCATTGTTCATGTCCTTCCGGCTAACCATGGCCAACTGGACGCGTGGCGGACATAGGATTCTCCCTCATCGTGTCGCGAGACCAGTTGCGCGCGAAGACGGAGCTGCGGTCTCATCAGACGCAGGGCTACCGCATGGTAAAGGACCTTGCGGCCAGGCTTTGGCTTGAATGTCCTCCCAAGTGGTTGCCGACCATATTCCCAATGTAAATGATGTGCAATAGGTTCCCGCTTGAGTTGCCTACTTTTCCTGAATGCGTAGCGAAGGGTAGTCTGGGGGTCTGGGGGCTGGACCCTTGTTCGTGTCGTGTTGGTCGTGTCGTCGCGGTGTCGTCGCGGTGTGGTCGTCGCAGGGCCCAAAATTCAATTTCAGTGGGGGTGCGCAGAACGCGCGAGTTTGACGACTTGCGAGGTGCTGTTTTCGTTGGCCCTGTGCGTGAATCGTAGCTTCTCTTGCTCGACGTTTCGTTTCGCTGCGCAGGCGCAGTGTTTCGTGAAGCTTCACGTTTGCATTGCAAATGCAGTGGGATTCGCGTTTCCCGGGGTCTCGTTTTGAGGTGTTTTGCTTGGAATGCTCGCGCAAGCGTTTGCTGGAGTGTTGTTTTCGTTGACCCTGTCGTACAATCGGCTAGTTTTGGTCTGCGTCAATTTAGCACTTCTCGCGGGAATGCAAAGTGAACCCTCTGCGCACTTTGGGTGGGTCGAATCGCTCTCGCTGTGGCGCGGTGCATTTGTTGAAAATGCAAAGCGAACCCTCTACGCACTTCGGGTGGTTCGAGTCGCTCTCGCTGTGGCGAGGTGCACGTTTTGCAAATGCAAAGTGAATGCAAAGCGAACCCTCTGCGCACTTTGGGTGGGTCGAATCGCTCTCGTTGTGGCGCAGTGCGCGTTTTGAAAATGCAAAGTGAGTCTTCTGCGCACTTTGGGGCTCTCGCTGTGGAGCGGTGCACATGTTGAAAATGGAAAGTGAACCCTCTGCGCGCTTTGGGTGGGTCGAATCGCTCTCGCTGTAGCGCGGTGCATTTTTTGAAAACGCAAAGTGAGCCCTCTGCGCACATTGGGTGGGTCGAATCGCTCTCGCTCTGGCGCGATGCACATTTTGAAAATTCAAAGTGGGCCATCTGCACGCTTTGGCTGGGTTGAGTCGCTCTTGCTGTGGCGTGGCGCACATTTTGAAACTCTCTGCGCACTTTGGGTGGGTCGAATCACTGTTGCTGTGGCGCGGTGCACATTTTGAGACAAAAGACGTGGCGAGAGACCTTTCTCAGAAGTGTCGCTCAGAAGTGTCGACGAAAAGTGTCGATGAAAAGTGTTGCTCAGAGACTCAGAGGTGTTGCTCAGAACCGTCAATCAGAAGTGTTGCTCAGAAGTGTCGCTCAGAAGCATCAGACGTGTCGATCATCAAAAGTGTCGATCAGAAGTGGTGTCGTTCAGAAGTGTCGACCAGAAGTGTCGCTCATCTGTGTTGATCAGACGTGTCGATCAGAAGTGTCGATCGGACGTGTTGCTCAGAAGTGTCGCTCAGCAGTGTCGCTCAAGAATATCGGTCAGAAGTGTCGATCAGAAGTGTTGCTCAGCAGAGTCGATCAGAAGTGTCGCTCAGAAGTGTTGATCGGAACTGTTGCTCAGAAGTGTTGCTCAGCGTGTCGCTCAGAAGTGTAGAGGTGTTGCTCAGCAGTGTCAATCAGAAGTGTGGATCAGAAGTGTTGGTCAGAAGTGTTGCTCAGAACTGTCGGTCAGAAGTGTGGGATCAGAAGTGTGGATCAGAAGTGTCGCTCAGAAGTGACGATCGGAAGTCAGCAGTGTCGCTCAGAAATGTTGGTCAGAAGTGTCGACCAAGTGTTGCTCAGAGGTGTTGCTCAGCAGGGTGAATCAGAAGTGTGGATCCGAAGTGTTGCCCAGAAGTGTCCCTAAGAGCTAAGAAGTGTCGATGAGCAGTGTGGATCAGAAGTGTTGGTCAGAAGTGTTGCTCAGAACTGTCCGTCAGAAGTGTGGATCACAAGTGTGGATCAGAAGTGTCGCTCAGACATGTGAATCAGAAGTGTGGATGAGCAGTGTTGCTCAGAAAAGTCGATCAGAAGTGTGGATCAGAAGTGTGGATCAGAAGTGTGGCTCCGAATTGTTGATGAGAAAGGTTACTCAGAAGTGCTGATCAGCTGTGTCGATCAGAAGTGTTGCTCAGAAGTGTCGCTCAGAAGTGTGAATCAGAAGTGTTGCTCGAAATTCTCGCTTAGAAGTTTCGATCAGAAGTGTTGCTCAGAAGTGTCGATCAGAAGGGTGTCGCTCAGAGGTGTGATTAAAAGTTTAGCTCAGGGGTATCGCTCATTGCTCAGAGGCGTCGCTCAGTTAGAATTGCTCGAGTTGTCGGTCAGCAGTGCCGCTCAAAGTGTCGCTGATGTGTGTGTGTGTGTGCAAATGTGGCTGAAGTGTCGCCCAGAGGTGTTTTCAGAAGTGTTGCTCAGGAGTGCCGCTCAGTGTTGCTCAGAAGTGTGGTGTCGCTAAGAAGTGTCGCTGGGGAGTGTCGCGCACAAGTGTCTCTCAGATATGTGTGTACAATTGTGTCGCGTACATGTGTATGTGTGTTTGCTCAGAAGTGTCGCTCAGAAGTGTCAATCAACAGTGTCGCTCAGGGGTATCGCTCATTGCTCAGAGGCGTCGCTCAGAAGTGTCGCTTAGCAGCGTCGCTCAGAAGCGTCGCTCAAAGGCGTTGCTTTAACATGTGTGCAGAAATGTCGCCCGAATTGTCGCAACTTTGTAGCACAAGTCTAGTCAGGTTTCCAGCTCCGGAAAATCGCAACTTTGCAGTGCAAATCTAGTACGCGAAGGAGAGGTGTCCGAGTTTATTTAGCGTCTTTCTATGCTTCCGGGCCACCCGTCGTCAAATTAAACCCACTACTATTTGGGGATAATTTCTTTTCCTCAGCTGAATGCTGCACCCACTTGCATGAACGTGTGTGCTCAGTCTGGCCAAGAAAGACCAGGATGAGATCATGAGCTTGGAGGAGCTGTTGGAAGCAGAGAAGGCTTCAAACACGAAGCCTGGTTCGGATCAAAGTGCACGAGGGGGGATCAGGATGATGGACGGGACCGATATGGCTGCTTTATTTAAGTCTTTTTTTTCACAAATTGTGGTGGGGCCAAAGTGTAGTTTTTTCCAGATGTGTGGGGAATCTTGAGCAAATCGCCAACTTTGCAGGGGGATCGGGCTTGAAGCCTTGAATCATTGAAACGTAGGTTGCCCAATGCGCCTGCCCCTTGCTTCATGTCACGGCCCACCCAAGGAGTTCGCTGTATTTCGGCCGAGTTATGGGGCCGCTGATCTTGTGGGCCGCCTTCTACTGCACCCAAGCTGCAACCTGATTCAGGGCCTCGGAAGCGGGTGGTTGACCCGGCAGACCCCCAAGAGAAATTGATTGGAGGTTCAGTCATGACAACACCGTACCCAATGAGGCTTCCTATCGCCCATCCTTTGGGTGATCGACAAGCCGCTTGGCTTCAAAGTGGTCAAGATGCAGGGGCAGGAAGATCGATTTGGATCAGCGCTTGACGTGGGTTGAACACCAAAAGAACGCTCGTCAAGACGAGGTTCGGCGACATGCTGGAACGCATCCCCTGCGTTGGTCCGTGCTGCGGAATGCTCGCCGATTTTCTGGAGACGTCGCTCGGCGCCGGAAGCTTCCCGCGCTTTGGGAAGCCCCATTTCAAGGACAATCTGGGCGGCTAAACTTTAAAGAGTTTTTGTGCTGGATGTGGTCCAAACTCTGTAATGCTGGCACCTGCTTTGGTCAACCGGGCGGGTGGGTAAATTGGGGGGAGATCCTCCAGTCAGTTTACCCTATGGTGGGTGCTTGTACCTGCAACCCACGCAATTTACAGCAATGTGCCAAGGAGAGGTTTGTGGTTGGACGTGGCTAGCTCGCCACAGAAACAGCTGTTCCCCTACAGAAAAAAGTGGGTACCAACTTCCGCAAACCTCAAACTACTGGAAGACCTAGTCTAAGGTTATTCGTATCGCCTAAACGGGAGGCGTGGGATCTGCGCTTGCGAGCCGGGGAGGTTCCCCATTCAAATAAACCAAGCAGAAAAAGTGGGTACCAACTTCTTCGAAGACCTCGTCTAAGGTTATTGCTCCTGTTCTGGGGGGCGAGTCATTCTGAGAAAGCGGGAGTACGGCTGTGAGTCAAGGAAAGGCTTCCCTGGTAGCAATGGTGAAGAAGTGGCATGGACTCGCAGCCATGGTACAGTTTAGATTTGTTCCTATTGGAGCGCAACACTGCTCACATGTCCATTTGGTCCTTTACCTCTTCAATACATATTTTACCTTCTGCGCCAGGGACCTACGAGGTGTATTCTGGATGCTTGGGACCCCCGAACGCAGGATGTCGGGTGAAGAGGACTTTTATGGAGCAGAAACACCCGCAGAGGCGTGAGTAGACCATCAACTTTTTCGATGAATGCAAAAAATGCATCCATCGTATGACGGCCTTGTTAATTGGTTTCGGTATGAAGATCTGGTGTGGGATTGGGTTACATTCACGGTTGTAGAACCCTCGAGACAAGTCGAGGACGCAGCGACATGCCCATTTACAGCCAAAAAGGATGCCAGACAGAGACAAGAGCACTATCTTCAATCGAAGACAGCTGGCGAATCAAGGCAACATCGCCAAGGACAACTCCAGGGTTGTGGACAGGACCCACGATCTTCAAGTTCTCTGACAAACCACTTACAGCAGGGCAAATTTTTCATTCACAAGCCAGCAGACAGGCAACAGAGCCACGAGTAACACTTGCACTTGCACTCAGACACATACACACGACTCTCAAAACCAGAAGAGCTAAAGTAACACTTCCACTTGCACTCAGACACATACACACGACTCTCAAAATCAGAAGAGCCAAAGAACTTCACCTGCAACCTCGCCATATGTCAGGAGAACAGGTCCGATTCAGGACCGGCGCGTTGCACTTACCGAAGGAGATCTACGATCCCTGCGGCAAGACTCGATCACAATGCGAACCTTGTCAGAAGGCTGCCATAGCACAGTCACGTAGCAAGACCAGTGGCCTCAGAACAGAAACATTCGGCGAGTCTTCAATGTTCTAGTGATCCTTGATGGAGCCACAACACTTCCAACCACAGAAGTGGAAGAGAGAACAAACTGATGTCACCAGTATTCCTTTGTCATAATCTACAAGCAACTTGTGAAGGCAGCAGCAGCCGAAGAAACCTCTCCGTGACATACGGAGGAGTCACTGCATGAGAGCTGGCGTTCGGACGCAGGCTTCTTGAATTGGACACAGCTACACCATCCCAACTCACTATTCCAAAGACGGAAGGGTTGACTGCTGGACAGATTCGACTACAACGTATCAAGAGGCCCGACAATCTGAAGATGTCCGGCGAGACCTCGCGCAGCATCTGCGCCTCAGCTCAAAGCCAATCGTACTTGGCGACAGAGTATTTTACCGGAGTGAGCATAAGTCCAAGATAGGAGAATGTGGCTAAAGGGTAAGATAATTTCAGAGATGGCATCACCAAGGTGAGGTCCAGACCTGGACTTGGCCTGCCATCCAATCTTCATACTGATCTAAAGGCCTACTAGAACAATCCAAGTCAGCAGAACGACCAGTCAAGCGAACGGCCAAAAAGACAACACTGGATCAACCAAGTTCCGCACAACCAGCAGCAGCTTCCTTTTCATGGGGCCAAGACGAGCCGAATGCAAGATCTTTGACAACGGAACATAACCGACGATGGGCTCAGGCGAAAGATGCAAGCAGGAAATTGTTATGCACCATCATTTGCCATTAGGATGACATTGTTGCTCTAATGTTCTGTCATGCTTGGTGGAAGTCTTTGCGCTGGCCTTTCACAGGTGTGTGGTCTTGGTTTTCGCCCATGTTCCGTGGATCACGAGAGAATAGGAATGGGCCGAGTGGTGTGAATTTGCGTTACTCGTTTGTCTTGTTGAGCGTCACGCACTTGGCTGTTCTCAAGCCTTGGCCAATGTGATCTATGAAAATACTCCTCAGCTGGATTATCCGCGTCCCTTATCCTTCTCTTTCTTGCGTTTCAACGCTGCCTCGGAGATGTTACTGTTCTCATGAGTAACATCCAGGTTTACGAGGGGAGGATGGTGCCAATCTGAATCACCTGACCTTTCAGATGGCATCTCCATGTTTGTTCGCTCCGGTTCGCCGGAATTTCTCACCATGATCCTTGGCACGGTGAATGTCTTTTCTACCTCTGCCGTGTACATATCAGAAGGTTCTCACCCGCCGAAAGTTGCGTGTCTCCGTGCTCGCCAGTGAAGTGGAACCGAATAATTGTAAGGGCTGCGGCACAAATATTCCAAGGTGCTACTTCTGCCTACTCCGTATATTTCAGGCTTAGGAGCCGATTAAAAGGCTCAATGGCGGTATTCTTTGAATCTGAGATGCCACGAGTGGAAAAGTTGTATCTGCTTTGTTTCTCGTTTTTGTTTTTGCGCTTCTCATTGCATACGTATTTTACTTTCTGCATTGGAGTAGATGCGGCCGCCAGGAACCTACAAGGTGTATTGTGGTGAAGCTTGAGACCCCCTATTTCCATGGTTCTGAGGCTGGTCAGCTTCCTCATTTGCGTCGTGAGTTGCTGCATGGGCCTGGCCTGTGGCCTGCTGGCCATGGCCATTGCCTGGATCTTCTGGAGGCATGGGGTTCCCCCAGTCTCCTTCTGTGCGGTCACACACAAGGAAGAGAGAGAGAGAGAGAGAGAGAGAGAGAGAGAGACAGAGAGGGACAGAGCGGGGGGAGTTCTATGCGGGGGGGGGGGGGGGAAATTGCAAATAGGGGGGGCCCCGGGGGGTGGCCTGTTGATGGTCCCCTGTTCTGGTTTTTATGTTAATCTCAAATCTGTGTTCCCCCTTATTCGTTTTGAAAAGGGTGTTTTTGGGGAGCTTATTCATCGTTTTCGTTAATAATTTGGCTAATTGTCCCCCTTGTTCATTGTTGGGCTGGGGGCCGACATTTTTTTATTTGAAAGAGGTAGCCCTTTTAGTAGTTTCAATGGTCTTGGGTGTTGGCGGTGTTTTTGTTTTGTTAGTATTTTCTCACTAATTTTCATTTATAGGTTAAAAGTTCAGTATAATTATAACATATAAGATTTTACATGTTATTATTATATTATGATTATAATTTCATTTCAGGATAATAATTTAATTGATTTGTCTTACTTCTTTCATACATCATTTTAAAAATAATATAAATATCTCTCACTGTATTTTGAACATTAAACTTTTTACTTTCAATAAATAATTTGACATTTTCTTTAACATCTTCTCCTTTCTCTTGACTATAACCAAACATCCATAATATATCATCAATCATTTCATATTTTTCTTACTGATTTTAAGAAACTGTTTAACATAATCGTAAGGTGTTATTTTATTTACAGTTAGAAATATTGAAGTCGCATCTTCTACATTTCTATTATGTCTTCTTTTGATTCCCAACACACATTTGATTAAAAATTGATTATCTCTCCAATTTTTACAATTTTTACATATGTCTTCTTCACCATCCATTGAATAGTTAATAATATTATTCACTATGTCACTACGTAAATTCAATTTATACAATTCCATATTTTCTTTTTTGAAGTGACAACAATCATAGCATTTTTTTATTGATATAACTATTGATTTCATCACCGTTCATTTTCCTCTTAATATATAAGGTAATATTTCTTTAAGAAGTTTTGGCTAGGGGTTGCTGGTCGGCTGGTCTGGGTTTCAGGTTTAATTTAAATGTCTTAACCTTCTTGTTAGATTATAAAAAGTTGTTTAATCATATTTTAGCTATAGGATAATATGAACAAGAGGGCAACAACAACCGTGAGGCCAACATGAGTGGTTAGTGCGAACTCACCTTGCACAAAGGGTAGTGTTGCAACCCTGCTGTTTCCATCAAAATGTCATGGCAACAGACCCCCTTGCACAGACCCCTCTGTTTCCAACTAATTTTGGCTGAAAATAGGCTCCAACAGTAGGTGTTGCACAGACCCCTCTGTTTCAGGTTCGTGTTTTGACAAAACCGTTGTGGTCACACTGGGTCATGCACACACCCTTCTGTGTGCTACATTTTGCTTTGGAAGGAGACATTTCTAACTGGTCTCTTCCATCAAAGACCAGCACCATTGCAGAAGACGAAAAAAGCCACGATTTGAGCAGTGCTGGTTCTATATATAGATAGTTTTTGGATGGTCTCCTTAAAGACAGTCGCCTCATACGCTTCATCCTTGGAGTGGTGATACTGGTAGATGCAGTAAATGATGCTGGTGATTGCTCCTGTTTTTTTTCTCGGTGGATTATACGGAGACCATCCTATATATTATACTTGTTTCTATGAAATACTTAACCCCGTATCTGTAATTCGGTCTGGGTTGCTTGTTGTAGCACCCATCCTGTCCGGGTAGAGAGTGTGGTGGGAGCGATAGGGGGAACTCGCGAGGCATACCATCCACTCACTACCGAAAAGGGAGGGTTTGATACGGGGTTAGGTCTAAGTTTTTTGACAAGAGCTGACGCCTCCGCCGACCACCACAAGAACAACAACCCCAACCCCCACGTGCGAGTCCTGTTTGTCAGAAGGCACCTCCCTCGACGACTACAAGGTATCGAGCGGGTGGGTTTTAACAAGTATATCACTGATTACTATTCGGTGCATGGAGGAGATGCCCAAATCACTGACCCCGAGCTGTTTATAAGCCCAACTCAAAATATCAGTATTGATATTTGCATTTTTCAAATCAAGGGAAATGACACTAAAACCCAAATCCCGAGCAACCCGACCAACCGAGCCTGTACCTGAAAATAATTCTAATAATTTCATATTATTAGAACTATTTAGATAATAATTTTATGGAATAATGCCCAGAAGGCAGTGAATTGAAAGCATCAATAAAAAACCTTTTGTTTTCGTAATTACTCAGACTTTGCTTAACTAGAGACATTGAATATATTTGATGTGACTTACTCCTAAGAAAATTATATGTGATTTCGTGCCTTTTGTTTTGAAATAATGCTTCGTGGTAGTTCTGATACGACAGTTCTTTTTTCACTTTGTGTTTCACTACACCTTTTGATTTCTTATGTTCATCATCCTCACCGTGAATTGTGAAGGCATATGATTTAGGTTTTAATGCAATGAATTTTCTAATGATTTTTCCATTCACTTCGTCTAAACATTCCTAAGACCTTTTTATTAGCTTTGTCAAAGCATGGATGTTCAGGTGGATAGTCGCTAAAATCCATGTGTTGCTTTATATCATTGAAATCCTTATAGACATCATCAGTAATTGTTTGAATTACATAACTGTCAGTATCAGTATAAGCCAGTTTTATGTTTTCCTTGTATTTTTCTTAAGGACATCATAGTAAAACTGCAACATATGTAATTTGCTTAAATCTAAAATGCTCATTCCCAGGAAAATCGGTTTATCCAATTTAAGTTTCGCTTTAGTTCTTTCAACTCCTACCAGATTTTCATTTATAATAAATCTGTTTTTGAATGTTGGGTTATTCACACATTTTTCATGTCTAACTTCATTATTCACCAGTTCAAAGTCCATATGGTTTCTTTTGTCCTCCATGGTTTTTCCATACACCGCGTTATTCATTAATTTGAATACATCTTTCTCAAAAGCGCTTTTGGCTTCTTTCCTTTTACCAGTGTTGAAGTCAATCCACGGTTTCAACCATGCCCTCTGTTGAAATTTTATTATCCTATGGACTTTGGTCATTTTCAATCCCATTTTCAATTAATACTGTAAAGTCTTGATATGAACCACATGGTTTTCTTTATCCTTTAGATTTAATATTAACTTTCTTGTTTTCTCGTCCTTCGGGGTTTTTCCATCATAATATATTTTGAAGACTTGCTTTTGATAATCGGAAAGCATGTTCACATTTACATTCATTATTTCAGGTGCTAGTGGGTAGTCGGAGTGGAAGTCGTGCAATGTTTCGGGATATTCCAAATCAACTTCCATAACATAACCAAACTCATCGTTTTCATTCCAATTTTCAACACTGGGCGTTTTCTTTGCCCACTTGATATTTTTTAGCGGTAACTTCTGGGACATTGCTTAACCATACAAGTTATTAGCATCCAAGTAACTAATATAATTTGATGGCTTGTTCTCATCATATGCTTCTCCCATATACTTATTATTTGCCACAGCTAATTTATGGCTTACCTGACACATACCACCTCTCATTCCCTTTTCAACCATCTCAAACATTTCTTGGTCATGCAATTGTTCTATTTCAACACCAGTTTTTAGAAGCATCGCTAACGTATAATAATGAGCGGGGTCTAACCCGTAGTATTCCATACACAAGTCTCTAAAGTTTTCAAATACATCGGTCAGTAGTAAAACATCAGTTCTTAAATACAGGTCGTGATACTGCCCGAGTGTTCTAATCCCGAAGTGCTTCCATACTTTCAATGCCCTTTCATAATCTTTATCACTTACATGTTCTTCACTCAATGTACTGTAAAACGCTCCTTTCGGTGGTAAAGCCCTTTCCTTAAATCTTTCAACATCATCAAAGTAGTCATAGGGATAAATACCCGTATCAGTGAATAAATCCAAATCTTCATCGGTTTTAACCTACGGGTTTCTAACGCTGTATCTGAAATTGTTCTTCCAAGTCTCACGCTTGTTATCATCCTCATATTTACTCAACTTCACCAACTTATCCAACAAAGACGATAAGAAACTGAAACTGTCCTCGAAACAAAGATTTTTAAAACTGAGCGATACATTCTATTTTAGAATTCTTGTTCAGTTCGTGAGCCTTGTTGATGATTAAGTGAGCATCGTAGTTTTTAAGGTTATGAAGAAACACTGGGATTTTAAAATATCTCTTACTAAAACCAAGATTACAATCATCGTGGGCGCATCCTCTGTAAGCTCCAGTAAAGTGACAATGGTCACGAACCTTCCTTCTTGAAGGAAGGGAAGTCTCGTGAGCCTCTGGCGAGGCGTCTCGAACCTTCTTGTCCTCAGGTTTAAAATCATTTCCACAGATAAAGCAATTAGTAGCATTTTCAAAATCTTCCTTGTCCTTTTCAATCATGATTATCTCTTTTACTTCCTTCATCCTACTAATAATATCTTCTCTGACTTCATTGATTTTTTCAACAAACTTATCCATACAATCTTCACCCCTGTATAAGTAAGGCTCACTACTTCCGGTTATAGCATTGACTACATTAATCATAAAATCACACGGACGATGATTTTGATATGCTGTAGTTTTAGCTTTTGCCGATTTGCTTTTAACATCAATTGGCACAGTTAGGCATTCAAAGTCGGCATAGATTACGAAGGGTGCTTTAAGTTTCTTGAAATGGTTTTGGAATTCTATTGTTTCACATGCTTTTGGCATTTCTATTTTTTGACCCTCAACTGCTAGACATCCCTGTTCTTCGTGTTTCTTTAAAAGTTCTTCTGATTGAAAACCATGAGAGCAGGTTCTACAATGATACTTTTTAACTTTCTTTTTGTTAGTCTGACTACTCATTAACTTATCGTAATTTTTGATATAAGCGTAATGTGATTTAACTTCATCTTTCGCTTGTGGGTTGTTGCTTCTTTTGTATAATAAAATGGTATTACTATTCGCATCGGGGTTTATGTAATAAACATTGACCGATATGTGTTTGTTCTGTTCTTCAAATAGTCCAATCTCATCATTACCTACTGGAAAGTCCATATTATCCCACTTGATGAAAGTATCATTAACATATTTCTTATAATGATACATGTCGCAGGGATGGTCTTTTTTGTATAAATCATAAAATCCACATTGAACGGAATACTTAAAACATAAGTCGTCCTCATTTTTAATATTAATACAAGCCTTTTTGTTTGCCACCCAGTCGGGTAACGGAATGAATGATGAACCACGGGTAGGATTGTATCTATCAGAACTGATGACTAACTTTTCAACTTGGACAAAAACCAAACCCGACTGAATGTATTCGGCTACTTCAATTTGTGTCTCAATGTCGTGTCCAATGTTGTTTAAGACGCTGTTTAACTCATCGGGATTATGAATATTGTATCTTCTGCTTCTTGACCGCCTTTGGATAAGTTCGTCGGCGGGATTTTTGAATGATAAATCGATTTCCACGATTATTTTCATGTTCGGGTTTCTGTTCAGGAATTCGGCCAGTCGTTGCTTCTGATATTTCAAGTAGGATAAACCTTTCATCCCCTTTAATCTTATATCACTTACCGAGTAAGTGTTGGCGTATCCCTTGAACGCTTGTTGCTCGTCTGTGATTTTGGACTTGAAACGTGTTAAAACCCTCTTGGCCCCGTGCCGAAATTGGGTAGCTGTTCTGAGGTCCTTGTTGGTGTTGCTTCCCAAGTTCCATTGATCGCCATTTGGCTCAAGACACAATTGAGGTTCAAGATCTGATGTGTGACTGCGAACATTCGTGACGGGCAATAAGAGCAAAACAATTGCTTGCGCCGCTTTGTCAGGACCACTGGTGTGATTATCATTCCCCCTCTTCCTTACAACGTTTACACGGGTTCGGCTATAACGGCATCGTCCGTATACACCTTTCTACGTGGTTGGTATTGAAGCTTGAGGGTTCGGTGCACAGCGTTCCACGGGACGTCACCTTGCCGTCTCTTGACAGGTTATCAGCCGTAACTACAAGCTCTACACTGGACTGGGAGACAGCTGGTTTATTGCGGGTACAGGGACAATAAAGGAACGATAACATACACAGTACAATGGCGTCTTCGGCGAGCCCAAGTACTGCAACATTTGGGAACAGCAGCTCAGAGGGATCCAATGGATTGATGGCTCTTCCTGCGGTGATGGATATGATTGCAGATTCACAGGATGAACCTGGGAGCGGAGGCTCCGCGCTATTCAGCGACATATCTACTCCCACAAGATCATGGAAGCAGATCGATGTTCATCAGGAGTCGAAGAAAAGAGAATCCCCACCGAGAAGATCATCATCATCGCCTGCGACACCACGGACGTCGCAGAAGGGCGTGAGATCGACATCGAAGGGTGGGAGGTCAAAATCACCCACCAGTGCAGATTTTCGCGCCGTGATCAAAGAGAAGAATAAGATGGAGGTGGAGATCGGGGAATATCAGAAGACACTTGATGAAATGTCGGCAGCAATGGCGAATCTTAACCAAGAAGACTATGGAAGCACCATCCGGATCCAGGAGCTGGAAAGACGATGCGAGATTGCCAGCAAGCAGTCGGGACATCTAGTGAGTCACCACCAACACCACATGGCTGAGGCATGGCGCAAGTTTGAGGAAGAAGCCCAACAGATGCGCAAGGTGGAAATGAACGCATTTCAGTACGGGGAGAAGAAAGACATGGAGTCGAATATTATAATGCAACAGATGAGGCAAGCTGAAGGAACTATCATGGAGCAGAAGCGGGAGATTGCATTGATGAAATCCTACATGGCAAGCGAGAAGTCGGCCGCGCAGGAATCAGCTATACGTGCAAATCAGATACACCGTGAGGCTTCACAACAGATATCAGTTTATCAGCAACAGATCAGAGGCATAGAATCTTCTACATCTATCGAGAAGTTCAACGAGGAGGAGATGGTCCAAAGTCTGAAATCACAGTTGGAGCATGCACTCGTCAAGCGCCCCGAGACGTACTCTTTGGAGGACTCCAGGGAACAGCTGATGGCGAGGCTGAATGACGTTACAGTATTTGCGGAACAGGAATCGAAGAGAGCAGATTGCCTGCTTCGCGAAAAGGAAGAGATCGTCAAACAGTATGAGTCCGACGTGTCGATGAAGGACCAGATGATTGCTGTTGAAGGTGGTCATCGTCAGGATGCGATCTTGGAGTTAGCCCAGGTCAAAGAAGAGAAACAAGAGGAACGGTGCACGATGGACGAGAAGTCGAAGGAGGCTGAGTACTGGAGATTGACAGCTAAGGGAATGTACGATGAGTACCTCGAGGAGATGCATGAGCTTCAGGGACAACTGAAGGAAAGAGAGGCGACGCTCAAGCAAGAAGAGAGTTTTGTACGCCAACTCGATGCTGACAACGAGGAACTACGTGCACACAAGAAGCTGGAGACACAGGAAGCCTCCAGCAGCAAAGATGGACATCGTGAACGAGCAGTAGTGAAACGCGCTGAGGGAGGAACCCAGGCTAATTCAAATAGGATAGACAAGAAGGTGGCTGGGTCAGTCCCGTCATCGTCTTCAAATCAAATCCCTAATTCGTCGCTGATGCCAGGTTCGATCCTCTTTCCGTCTTTCGGTGATCCAATGATCGATGTACACCTATCCCAGATGCAAGGGGTTGTTGGGCATGTCCCACAATCCACTACTACGACTGGTGGTGGTGATGGGGGGGGAAACAACGGTACTACGCCCCCATTGGATTACGGTGGATTCCCGCCCAATGGGAATGGGCAGGGAGCGGGTCGACGTCAGTTGAGCCTCGCTGGTGGCGGAGGAGGACCTCCGGATGATCCACCCGATGATGAGGATGAGGATGACGACGACGAAGGAGATGAAGAAGACGAGGAAGAAGAAGAGGAAGAAGACGATCGGACACGGAGGAGACGAAGGAGATCGAGAGATAACCGAGAGATCAAGAATGATCGACCGAGAATCTCGAGGAAAGAGGCCGAGAGAGTATCTATTCCGGCCTGGCCAAAGATCCATCAACTTGACACCTGGAAGATGCAACTGCTGATGAATGTTCTGAGCGCATGTGCAGATCCAGATACCGACGCATGGACGAAATGGCTGGAGCAGGCTCTTGGGTTGAACCCAGACCTGGATTTGCTTAGCGATTCAGGTGGCGACAGATTTGCTACGATAGATATTAAGATGGCCATGGGCATGCAGAACATGCTGAAACAAGCACCTGACGAAGCCAAGGACGTATACCTCGATGCTACACGACACTCTGAACTACGACATCAACAAGGGGTGATCGTGAAGGGACGAGAGTTGGTGGCATTAGTTATGCAATCATTCAGAACTTCCGATAGAACGGATCTTGTCTACCACATCGAGCATCTATTCAACCTTGACTTTCCTGGCGACAAGAACTTGGTCATGTTCAGGAACAAATGGTATGATTTGCTGCTGAAGATGAGGAGCGAGGACAGACCCAGTAAGCTGGCTCTCAGAGACATCCTTTACAGGAAGATCAAAGGGAGCAAGAAGATGGAGTTCGGCCTCAATGCCTACCATAGACTACCGGACAAGCATCCTCAGAAGACGTATGAATTCTTATTGGCGTTGATCGACTATCAGATCAAGGCAGATCGGGAAGACCTGATGCTCGACATGAAGGAGAAATCGGTCAAGTCGATGATGAAGTCAGGCGGGAAGGATGCGGCTCCAGCAACTGGCAAACAGGAGAACCAGGGTGGCAAGGGCAGAAAGGGGAAACCCGGTGGACCTGATGCCGCTCCTGTGCTCCCAAAAGCCAAGGCAAAGGGCCACGCTGGCAAGAACGGCAAGTCCGACGGTGCCAGCGACAGAGGCAAGAGTCCGGGCGGAAGCAAGGATAACCCCTGCTGGTACCACTTCAAATCGGCGAAGGGGTGCGTGAAAGGGAATGAATGCACTTTTTCCCACAGCAAGAAGACGGAGCATAAGTTGGAGAGCATGTCCAAGGGGAAAGGAAAGGGCAAATCCAAGTCCAGATCATCGTCACCAAAGAGAGATGATGGAGCATGCTTCGCGTTTCAGAAGGGGAAGTGCGATATGGGAAGCGCTTGCAAGTATAGGCATGAGCTCATCAAGAACAATTCAGCTCCAGCAACGTCAAATGACAAGGCGCAAGCCAAGTCGAAGGCTGCCGCCATAGCCGCAGCGCCAGCCATTGCAAGGAGGGCCATCGCAATGCCCGCGATAGTCCTGAAGCAATCGGCTCCTGCAGGGAAGGTAAGCTTCAAGAAGGACGTTGATCAGGTCGAACCGGATGAAGCCGAGACTGTCTACCACGAGCACAATGACGACGCGATGAGCGAATCATCGAGATGGTCTGGCGAGTCCGAGGTCCCCGAGAAAATGGTGTGGTTCAAGGAAGTGCTCGACGTCGACGAGAATGGGGAGATCACCTACCTCGAAGACGAGAGAAGGCAATGGGAACGAAAAGGGGAATGGTACGGTTATGAGGACAATGAGAATGAGCCTGATCAGTACGTGTACGTCGACGAGAAGAAGTTCAAAAGCAGTGATCATCGTGAATTATCAGCCTATCAAGTCCAACGATCATTGATACGTGCGAAGATACTGAGAGAAGTAGTGGATGATGTATATAAGAAGCACTACTTCCCGGTGACCAAGGAGAGCAGCATAATGTTCGAGTATGATCGGAACAAGGACGAGATCAAGGAATCGGCTGTAGGCTGGAAGAAGCAGCATGGTATGCCGAAGAACGTTTTCGCCATGTCAACGTGCATCAGCAAACGGGTGAAATGGTTGATGGACACCGGATGTGGTCATGATCTCATTGGAAGAGCCAAGGCGAAGAGCCTGGGTGTCGACATCGTGAAAGATGACGACGAGATCGTGTTCCAGACCGCGAACGGTTCCACTTCCACATCTGATGTGGCCAAGATAGTCGTGGACGAGTTGGACGAGACTGTCGAGCCGCATGTATTGGATGAGACACCCACGGTATTGTCAGTGGGGAGGAGATGCATGAAGATGGATTATGCATTTCACTGGATGCCTGGTAAACTACCTTTCATGGTTACGCCAAAGCAGGGATTCGTGCACTTGCAGGTCAAGGACGACATCCCGTACCTAGTGAGTGATGGTAAACTTCGGAGTAACAGGCATCGCCCTACGATAGACGACCTCACGGAGCACTTTTCGGAAGTATTGGCGATGGTAACGAACGACGAGGCAGATCAGGGAGGTGACGATGAGAACGACGTCACACCCGCCGCTGTCGGTGAGTCCGCAGAGGCCGAGGGCGAACACCACGACGGGGCATTCGACATCGGGCCACCCGGAGGAGCCGGTCCGGTACGTCCGCCTCCCGTGGCTGAGGAAATACCTGTAGATGTTGGGTCAGTCCCGCATCGACATGGTGATGCCGAAGCTCACGAGGAAGAGGTTGATGAAGATGATCCAGATGCCGGAATCGAAGTAGACGTGTACGAAGGATCAACAATAAAGAGGAAAGTGGGAGTCCTCAAGAAGGACGCCAATTCCATAGCTCATTTGCTTACACACAGATACCGAAATCCCTTCTGCGAATCATGCGTCAAGGCAAAGATGAGACACTTCAGATCACGAACGGGAGCATTCAAAAGAGAAGTGAAGACGTTCGGTGACCTGGTGACGTTCGACTTTGTGACGGCATCAGGGGATCATGAAGTGGAAGGCAGGTATGCGCTCATCATCCGGGACATATATACCGGAATTATCATGGCTTATCCCACCGCGAGAAGAGACACTGACTCAGTCGTCAGGGCTATCAAGCACTTCTGCGGGAGGAGGAAAATCAAGCAGGTATATTCAGATGACGGCCCGGAACTGATCAATGCTTGCGTGGAGCTGAAGCTGAACCACGACCTATCGCTGCCTGGACGGCCGCAGAACAATTCCCTTGCTGAAAGAACAAATCAATTCATCATTGACCAGACTTCGGCTTGTCTAGTACATGCCGGTCTACCCACGTGTTATTGGGTGCAGGCCATCACCACTCTGTGCCACCTCATGAACATCGAAGAGG
>CAUJNA010001118.1:0-2500 GCA_963377175.1 Effrenium voratum
ATTCTTCCCGACGCAGGGCTGGGCATGGCCACCTTCTGAGCTGCGGCGAGGACACAAGCACAAAAGCATCCGCCCCTTGATCCAGCGTTCTCGAGCATCCACAGGTGGGTGAGTGACGATGGTCTGGCAACTCGCCCCCACTCCGTCCTGCACAGAGTGCACGCGTGCTGTTCTTCGCCCGTTTTCCCGTTGTCCTTTGTGTGTAGTCGAATCCGGGCCGGGAGCACCGTGCCACGCCCCACATGGATCCACTCGCGCTCATTGGGCTTGTTCCTGTAGTGGGGTCCAGTGCGTCGGTAGTACTGGAAGGTTATCGCCCAGTTGCGCTTCCCGGAAAAGAAGCTTTTGAGGTCAACCGGCACAAACTTGATGGGAAGGGTGACCCTGTGGTCATACTCCGCCCGCATCCTCAGCCTTTCCAGCGAGTCCACCACTGCGGCGTCCGGAAGGTCCTCCAACAAGATGGGGCAAAAAAATCATGAAGTGGACCTCAAACGCCACGCGCCGCACGATGTTGGCATAGTCGGCCGGGCCCGTCGGAGCGTGATACCCTCTGGCTTCCACCCAAGCAGCAGCTTTAAGGTCCAGCTCCGACAGGGTGGGGATCCTGCAAAGGATCGCGAGGTCCATCAAGGCCGCATCCGGGCCAGCCCGCACCCGCACACGCATGCGCCTGCGGGAAGAGGTCCAAAATGCACCTTCTTCTGGATCGCTGCGGTGGGCCTCCTCGACGTAGAGCCACTTGTCCATGCCAAAGAGGCTCTTCTCCGATCCTGTGTCATCCATCCCTGGGATCAGCCATGAGTCCCCAGACCTGAGCAGGTCATCCAGTCAGTGGAAGCAGCCGTCCTGCCCCGAGGCCACCAAGGTCAGCCGAATCCACTTCCATCCCCCCAGTCCAGAAACAAGCTTCTCTTGCACGGCTTCCGCATATGCCAGACGACGGGCGTCATGCTTGGCATCAGCTGCCATGTCCAAAGCTCGTTCCATAGCCGAGAAAGGAAAACAACCACAACAATGCGAGGCTTGAACCGAGCCAAAATGGCCCCGAGTAACAAGTTCAGACTGGTCCGAGCACAGCGCAGGCAGCGGGAGTCAACAGCACTTGGCACCATGACATCCTAGTTAACCCAAACAAGTTAGGACAACATAAGAAAAGTAGAGAATAGGAGTGTCGCATCGCTGAGGGCTCAACATCAACATCTTTGGGCGGGTGAGATGGGCTCACATTCTGCTGTCAATGAAAGAGACCCCCGCTTTGCGCCCATCCAGCTCAAGCAAACCAAATTAGAGCGAAAGAATTCTCAGATCTCGTCTGCTTTGCTAGGCTCATTTCTTTGCAGCCAAAAGAATGGGACCCTGAACGTGTGCTGTCTGTTTGGCTCCTCTTCAGGGACCCCCGGACATTTTCCACATGTGCTGCAGGGGGTCGTTGGCGAGGACTGTCACGAAAATGTGCTGTACAACACTGGGAACATCCGGCTGAATATTGGCAATGGCTCATGGTCCTTCCAAACCGAAAGCCATTTGCCAGGCTGCGTCCGGTGCATCTGGCACCGGGCGCTGCGACGCCATACCTGGCCATCACTAGCGAAGAAGTTGGGAATGTTTTTCCATAGCAGCCCAAGGTAGGCTGTTTATTCCACGCTATGCCACCCTGCAACAGTAGCCATAGCCAAGTCCTGTGTTTCTCCACACCATCAGACCTTACCACAGTCGCGCTCAACGATTTCGCGACACCACCCTTTCTACCCACAGTCAAGGTCAGTGTTTTTTCAAACTCGCCCCACCAAACTTTCCCCACTTTTCCTTTGCTCTTGCTTGCCCTCCCTCCCCCAGCTTTCATTCACGGGGTGCACGCACTTCTCTTGTTCTTTTCGCTTGATTTTCTCACCGCTCTCCTCCCGGCTCCCTTCTTTCCTAGCTTTCTCCCCCCGCCATGCTTGGTAGCCAGCGCCTAGGCAAGGGTCTGCCCCGACACCATGTTCATCAAGTCTCCTTTGATGTTGTGTGAAGCAACATTAGTTGCCCAGTTGAAGCTATCTTCAGTGGTTTCTGTGTAGCTCACCATGTCTTACCGTTTCTGCTTTGTTCGCACTTTTGGAAGGCAGCCGAGGATTTTGCGCTTGAATTTGGCCGCAACCTGGATGGCAGTTGCAGCGGGTGCCTTACCGACCTTTTGTTTGCTCTGGTACTTTTCCTGAGAACCAGGCACGTAGTGCACGTTTTTTCCACGGCGGTACCTTCCAGCCGGCGAAGATTGTTGAAGCTAGAATTTATCCGCCGTGGCCCCTGGCGCGGTGGCTTCGCCGAGGCTAAGTCACGGTTTTCTGGGGCTTGTTTCGGGCTTTTTGTTTGCTTCGGGGCTGGTTCGGACCCCCTTGTGCTGAGGCCACCGCTTAGGCGGGCTTCGTGGTGGCTGTTTGTTTTCACCGCTTAAGTTGTCATGAGGACCCTTGAGTCTACACAGAAACCAAAGGCCGCTCCAGTGAAGCCAGGC
>CAUJNA010001118.1:10000-43817 GCA_963377175.1 Effrenium voratum
TCTTCTATTGGCTCCAACCCAAATATGCAGAGCCGTAGATGATGCAGAAGGCACAGTTGCCGTAGACGGCAGATCTGGGTGATGACCTGCCTCCCAAAATTCTGTGCGGAAAGCACTTGTGATTTTGCGCTGACAAAACTTGCGTTGTTCGTTTGTGAATTGGACTTCGGTGGGTGTAGGGGGCCTAGCGCTGCTGATGGCTGAGCCCGGCCAAGTTGAGGCACAGTCTGTCGTGAATTTGGGCTCGTAGTGGTGGTAGTGAACGGTCAGCACTCGAAGATGTCGGTTCAGGCCACTCGCAGTGGCCGTTGCGGCATGTGTTGCGCGGTTGTAGCTTTTCAACAGCAGGGCATTTCTTGTTATGGTTTTCACCACGTGCCAAGGCGAATGGTGTAGACGACCGGGTGTTCTCGAAATGATTGGGCCTTCGAGTCTCGCACGATGAATCGGGCTCCGGATGTTCCAGCAAGAAACCTCTGTGACTGTTACGCCCGCCAACTCCAAGGCTGCCTGTGACTGTCGCCTCCAACGCGATAGCCGGCGTGTCGGACGGAAGGTAGTAGCGCAGGGCGGACTCAGAATGAGCAGAGCTGGTCTCAGTTTGGCGACCAGCTGTTGCACTTGTTCACGGTGACATTTCAAGCTCCCGGTGGACGTTCCAAACTCCTCCACCTTCTCTGTCACCCGCAGCTCCATGACCTCCGCCCGTACTTCTGCTTGGCGGTCATGTCGATGAGGCTCTTCACTGGCTTTGACGGAAGTCTGGTCACGCGTGCTTATCGTAACCGCGCAGTTGCAGCAGTTTCGAAGGCGAGCTTCTGCGCGAGCCCCGTTCCCTGCAGCGTCTTCTCCAACTGCCTGGGAAGGTTCGGTTGAGCGTTTCCACGTCACCACAGGCGCGGAAGTGATCTCCAAACTTCCTCGCCAGCAGCGCCCCTGTTAGTCCTGCCTTGACCCTTTCTCTGGGGATGCGGCTGGTCGCGCTTTACCGGCCTGTTGCGCAGTGGCAGCGCCCCTCGGTCTTCGGCGCCTTGATCTTGACTGTTGTCCACCAAAAGTCGCTTTCCCTTGGATCTGCCTTGCAGACATGTGTCCACCGATAGGGTCCGCCGCCTGCTCGATGCCAAAGACAATCGGGAGAATTCGGCTGCCGGTCCCACACCATCAAGGCTACAACCTCGACAGTGGGGGGCCTGGCCGCCGATCATCCGATCATCAATGGTGATGTTGCGGAAGGCCACCGCAGCCGTTGACTTGGCTGATTGCAACCAGACTGTGATCGCCGCCCTCGAAAAAATTGGTGGGTCCAGTGGCGGAGAGGCCCAGCGCTTCGCGAAGGCAAAGGCGGGAAGAAGGGTTTCTGGTCGTGGAAAAGGTGGGGAATCATCCCACAAAGAACAGGTGAGAGGGGCTGCACTGTGCGCTCGCTGCTTCAACTGCAACGAGCTGGCCACATTGCTAAGGACTGCCTGCTCCAGACCAAGGGTGCCGGGAAGGCTAGCAAAAGGAAGATGCTTGTTTGTGGCCAGCACGGGCAACAACACCGCAACCGGTCAAAGGATGCTGTCATAGGCAGCGCTGCGATGAGGCAGCTCACTCTACCAGTGAGCGCTGGAGCACCATCAATGGCAACCCCGCTCCAATGGCGCCCATCGGCCCACCCAACCATCAACATTCCGATTTTGACAAGAGAAGGAAGAACCCCCAGACTGACGCCCTCATCTCTAAGTTTTCCAAGCTGGAAGGAAGGCTTGTCCGCTGCGGTACTGAGCCCAGGGTCGGATTAGCCTCAGCCAGCACCATCCCCAAACGTCCAGAAAGACGGTCTTTGCGAAAGTAGCGCGTGGCCCGAATCGTGAACATGGCTCCGCCACCACTGTGGGTGGAAACTCTAAAGCCCGCTTGCCTTGTCTTGCTGCATGTGCGCATCTGACTCAAGGCCTGCGGGGCTGCGGCCTAACATACAACATGCCAAGTCCACAGTGGTTTACACACATGCTACCAAGCAAGAGAGCAAGAGGAACAGCAACACGCCTACATTGAATTGCACCCACACCGGAACTCTCAGGTTCGCGCCAAACCCAGCGTGATCGTGCTCAGAGAAGTACAAACAACAAGAAGCAAGAGAGCCTGGCCGGGCCGAGCTTTAGCTTGACATTGAATGAGGCTGAGCTCCCCATTTCCCCATGCAGGGAGCCTGCGCGTTTCCTGGGACCTGATATGGAAACGGATCAAAACGGAAGTCGAACAAGACAAGCTTCTTGACATCCAAGCAAAGAGGCCATCTTTGTGCACCAAGGAGGAGGTTTGGCTTCAAACAGCTCGAAGAAGCCGTTGCTGGCGGCGAACCGTGGCTTTCGCCGATCCGCCTGAAAGAGGCCATCAGATATTGAAGTCACGACGGCGCCTGCGTGGGCAGGGTTACATTGACATGGTGGCATTGTCTCCGCCTACTTGGCAGGCAGTGCCAATGAGATAACACTTTTTTTCCCTCTCTCTCTCTCTCACGTGCGCGCACGGACGCGCACTCGTGAGCACACACACACACATGCAGGTGCTCCATGATTCATCATGAACACGTTCGCACTCTCACAGCTATTCCTGAGTCCAGCACAGAAAAAGCCTGAAGCCACCAATACATAAAACAGCTACCTTGCAGACTGGGAAACGACGCAGGCGCTTCATGGAAATCAGTCTGCGCCTATCTTTTTGCCAACATGCTTCTGGTGAGGCAATGAACATGTTCATCTTTTGTGAATCGCCTCTTAGTCACGTTCATTTTGCAACTCGCAAGCAGCTGCGATGCCACGTTCCTGCAATCTGTTGGCGCACTTTTCCTGCATGAAGCTGCAGTAGCGCTGCACGCAAAAGAGCCAGAACGAGCCCATCATTCTGGACAACAGCCAGGTCATGACCAGCTCGTTGAGTCAAGCCCTGTCGGGCGAACACCCGCCACGTTGCGATCTTGGTTGCAGACGCTTTAGGGGTTCGAAAGCCAGGCGCACATGGAAAACAGAGGCAGCTGCAGAGCTTTCAGTCATTCAACCTTGGAGAATCGCGGACGCCGCGCCGACCGAGATTCTGGCCTAGGGCCATCGACTCCTCTCACCGCGGCAAAGGAGATTGGCAGACGGGAAGAAGGATCCCTCGGCACGGGGGTTTGCGATAAACTATGTGGTCGCATCCTTCTGCGCCAGGCTAGCGCGAAACTCACGCTGGCTCGGGGAGAGAGCCTGTGCCCAACAACTTCCAATGCCAAGCGCTATGACTTTCACTGCTATGGCAACTTCGCGGGTTTTTGGGACCGCTACGAACCTGATCTTGGGTGGGAAGAGGAGAGATTGGTAGCGCTGAGAAACTCAAGCGCCATGCGCGACGTGGTTGGCGCTCATCATCCAACGCAGTCCTCCTGCCTGATGCCAAGGTTCACCAGCTGCGGTCGTCTCTCAAACAAAGCGATTGGCCCGAAAGCATTTTCCCCAAGCGCTCTTCCAGCCGCGGAGACACCTTTTACATCGATGCGTGTCTGCGCGCGGCGATGCTCAATGTGTATGGTCACATGAGAGCTCCGTCTCATCGTCCTACAAGAGGAAACATGGCAGCGTCTGCGCAAGCTGAATTGTTCCAGGCTGCTGCGCGCAAGTTGCCCTCTGCAAGCTGCTGCACGCAAGTGGCTCGACACCTGTCTTCAAGCTGTTCTGCGCACGTTGTGCAAGTTTCTCTTCGCAAGACGCTCGGCGCTTGTATATGTGCGCAAGATGCTCAGCCTGAGCTGAGCTGTGGAGGTGCTCCGTGCGCTATACGTCTGCGCTTCGGTCGGAGCCGCCATGAGTACACTCCACATACTACGGCTTCTTTGCTTGAGCCGGAGCTGCCGCGGACCAGGGGGGAATCGAACCCGCGACCGTACAATTGCGAAAGCAGGCGCGCAAACCACGAGACAACTTCCAAAGGCCGTTTCGCGAGTAATAAAATCGCACCGCAGCGAGAGCGCTTCGACACGCACGATCTCGCACCTTGACCACGCCGATCCCCGCAGAGGGTCGCGCGGGCACCGCAAGAATCAAAAAAACGCCGATCCCCGCAGAGGGGCGCGGGCAGATCAGAAATCGCAAAAAAAAACTGAGTGTTTGCACCTCGACCACGCCGATCCCGCGGGCAGATCAGAAATCGCAAAAAAAAAAACCTTGAGTTTTTGTGCCTCGACCACGCCGATCCCCGCAGAGGGTCGCAAAACCCGATCAACGATCAAAGTCCTGCCCCGGCGCCCTAGACAGCTAAACTTAACTTACATAGCTGCTAACGCCGAAGCTATGCACTTGGCGCTATGCACTTGGCTCTATGCGCTTGGCTCTATGCACTTGGCTCTATGCGCTCGGCTCTATGCACTCGGGTCTGTGCACTGCTCTACGCACTTGGCTCCATGCACTTGGCTCTATGCGCTTGGCTCTATGCACTGGGCTCTATGCACTTGGCTCTATGCACGGCTCTATGCACTTGGCTCTATGCACTTGGCTCTATGCGCTTGGCTCTATGCACTTGGCTCCTCTGGCTCCATGCGCTTGGCTCTATGTGTTTGATTCTGCGCAAGTGGCTCTCTGCAAGTTGGTACGAGAGCGCCGCGCGGAAGAACACTTCGCGATGCTTTCGAGAAAATCAAGTTTCCCGCACTTGTCCAGCGAGTTCTGTCAACAGTCCTTTTAGTGGATTGTACATGAGTTTGTAGCAAGCAATATACTTTCCAGCAGCAGCTGCCTGATTGCGCACCTCGCCGAATGGCTGTCTGCTGCACCGCTAATCGTCGGAAAAACGGAATATGGCTCAAAGAACTTTGCAAGCCCATGTTGATCCACTGCTCTGGGCGGTTAAAGCTGTCAATCTCTTGCTTTGCCGTGGCACGTGCCACCTCTTCATGTTGTTTCGCCGCGCATAGGCCACTACTTGCCGTACCACAACGGCGGTGAAATCACATTGTTGTCTTTGAGCCATCTTGAGCCTGTGTGCCTCTGAGGAACCTCAACCATCCTCCGAATACGCTACTCCTATGGCTGTCAATGATGGATTGCACAGACAACCTGCACCGGGCGTCAATGCCCAACTGACAGCTTGCGAACTTGCGATGAGGTTGGCAATTTGCCGCTCTCCGGGGCGGAAGCAAGCTCCATGGGAGCAAAAACTGAACATAGAGCGTTGATACTTTTGCGCAAAGAGCCATTTTGCTTGTGTGCAAACCAAACAGCCTCGCGCTCCTGACAAGGTCCCCCTCTGACTGGTCGCCCTCGGTTCAGTGCGAAAGCGACTCGCCTAGGCTCAGCTGCACCCGGAGATGCAAAGCAGAAAGAAGGAAAGCCAGGCCCTGGCAAAACCACGGATCGATCGCGGTCCACGCTTTGGCGGCAAGTTATAAAACCTTGCCCGTCTTAGCTGTCTGCTCCCCTGCAGGTGCTTCACGCACACAAGATTGTAAATCACATGCGTGGGGCTGCGCCTTGTCACGGTGTATTGCACAATATGGTTTACATGTGAAGGTAGCTTGGCTCTCACCATGATTTCCAATTAGCCTTGAGATTGCATCTCTGAGAAAAACACCACCCTCGACAGAGAAACAAATGAGCCGAAAGGAAAGGCATCATCATGTGAATTGCCTTCACGCGTGCAACGCACGTGTGCGTAAGTGATGCAGCTTTTGCAGCCACACCTCCATAAGGTTGATTTCCGAACAGGAAGTGCATCACCTTGCCCATAGGAGCCCCGGACAAAGTTGCTTGTTTTGCGAAAGGACACAAGAAATTTGGCTGCCACGCCCTCCCCAAACCAACAGTCGACTACCAATAATTTCACCAAGGCACACGCACCACATTGTAGGTTTAGGGTTTAAGGTAGCTAGGGCTGCCTGAAAATCCCTATCCGTTACAGAATTCAGGCCATCACGTCAACTGCCTGCGTGTCCAAGTGCACCTTTTTGGAGATGCTTTCGGAGAGAGTTCGGTGCCTGCGGGCCTCCAAGATCACTTCCAGCGGCGCGGTCCGAAGTGGCAGCCGCCGGCCTTGGTCCTTGGACAGCAAGTGCTCGGGTGGATTCCCTCTGGGAGGATTAGGATGGATTCTCTTTGGTGGGTCACGCCTTGCCCACGTGGCCCTATTTTTACCCGACACGTTCATATGGCTCAAAGAACAATTTCCCAAACATGAGGTTCCCGGCTGTTAAAAATAACTGCGCCGCTGTGTCTCTACATTTGCACTCTCTCTGCTGGAGCGCTCGAGAAGCAAATAAACTAGACGACGGGTGGCCTGGAAGCAAAGAGGCAAGTTGTTAGCGATCAAGTAGTTTAGTCGCGACAAGCTGCGCGCAGACAGATTCCGCTTTTTGTCAATTTCATGCGCTTCTCAGCGCAGGTTCTCCCGGCTCATCGCGATCTTGCCAACCATCATGTCGTGCTTGTAGATCGAGCGGCTCGGCATGTGCATCTCGATGATGCGTACCATGCTTCGGGCGGCTCCAATATGAACAAACATGCAGCAGGCAAACTACCGCGATGTTGCTTCTTCTGCCGCGCCAGCTTGAACAAACCACCAGGCACGTGGCGCGGAAGGCGAGGCGGGGGAGAACCAACACCTGAGGCGCCGTGGAGATTCCACCACCAGCTGGGCGAAGCGAGACCGCAGTGAAATTCCTGGACATGCAGGCAACCTACATAAGGAGGTCTCAATGCAAATGCTCAAGCATGTCATGTAGGTTGTTCAATCTGCTAATGTTGCCCGGCTTCCCTTGCCTTCCCTCGGCTTCACTCAAGTGCAACAGCGTGCAATGAGCACAAATGCTCAGGCATGTCATGTAGGTTGTTCAATCTGCTGATGTTGTCTGGCAGCAGCGAGGAAGATCGCGAAGTTACTGTTCGAGAGTTACTTCGCCCGCCAGCTTCTCATGCCAATCGCCTGCCAGCTTCTCGTGCCAACTTTTCGAGAATTACTTCGACTGTCACCTATGTTGCGTCCGGGCCACTCGTCTGCATGCTGCGCGCCAAGGTGTGCGTGGCACGGCGCGTGACGCTGCGCACGACGCTGTGCACGCTGTGGCATATGACGCTGCGCGTGAGGCTGCGCGTGGTGTTCACCAGTGCGGACTTTGACTTGAACGTGTGTCGTGGGGCTGGTGGTGTTGCCAAGCGCGTTTGTAGCGCTGGTTGCTAGCTCTGCCGGAGTTGTCCGCCTGCGCGCAAGCAAGAGGCAAAAGCCCAGACCGCTCATGACTCGCTCGCATTGTTCTTGCTCGTCGCATGAGGCGGGTGTCACGCACTTGCAGACAGTCTGCCACTGAGACAACAGAGCTTCGAAAACATTCGCCTGCTCGTTGCACTCAGCAACAAACCGTGCGCCACTACCTGCGCGCTGCCCGGAGGAGTCACAAAGATCACGCTCGCCAAGCTCGTCCTTGCAGTCGCCAAACTTTGACCGCCAAGAAGTTCGACTTTGCTCCACCGTGTACAGAGCCCGCAGCACGTATCTCCGATGACGCCATGGACGAAGGCCAGGGCGCTTCTCGAGCAAGAGGTCCGTTGCGCTCGCAGCAGAAAAGGCTACAATGAACCACGCGCACAGCGCGCCAGCGCTGCGGTTGATGCCGCCAGAGCAAAGCTGGCAACAGAGGCGCTTCCAATGCGTGAAGCAGTCCAGAGCACACTGCCGGTCCGGGCTGTTACGCGGCTGCTTCACGGTCCAGTCCTCTAGGTGTCCTTGGAGATGACGAGCGCCAAGGTCTTCGAAGTATTGGCGCCAGTCCTGCGGAGCGCCCCGGAAAAGGGTTACCACTACGTTGACGCGCGCTGCGAGCCAGCTGTGGATGTCCGCCAAGGAGCGGGCAGCTTTGAGGCTTCCCAGCAACACATTCTGACTTGCGTTCTCGGATCACAACGCAGGCATCCAGCGGCCAGGCTTCAATGCTCTTGAATCTATAGTTGTGCTGCCACACTCGGCAGTCCAGGTCTGACGAGGCTCTGCGGTTTTTGAAGCAGCTGTCGATGGCTCGCTGGCGGTCGTCTATCCATTCCTCCAACTCGTCGCATGGTGCAGGCAAAGCGCAGTCCGACACGGCATCAAGCTGCGCCATAGTCTTGCTCCAGAAGCTGCTGACGGCCCCTGCGCAGCATCCAGTCCGCACGCGCTCCACCCCTCGTGCGCCCCAAGCTAGGCCTTTTACTTTTTTCATAGCCGCCTGTCAACATAACATGGAGTTAACGCCCGGGATTCGCAAAGAGCACGCCTTCCCGGTCGCGTTTCAAATGGTGTGAGAAAGGACTCGAAGCCACTATTAAGTCTCCTTCCGAATTTCCCAGCGTCCGCTTTGGTTCCACGACAAGGGAGCGCTCAGCAGCAAGGTTGTCCACTTGGCCCTCGTCCTTGACACGAAACATGCGCTCCACGACCATGGTGACCTTGCCCGCTTTGTCTTCGCGAGTCAGCGCTCCGAGAAGTAGCTGGGGACGGACATGCTGCACTGTAAGCGCTGAGCAAAGCTGCACATGTCTTCCACGCAGAACTCTTCCTCTGCCACTTTTTTGTCGACACGCACAACTTGGGCGTGCTGAATCAAGACGTGCTCGTCGCTCTGATCGCCAAATCGACGCAGCCCGCCTGCATCCTTTGCACGTGCCAGGACGGTCACAAAGGCCGGGAAGAGCACTGCGCCGTTGACCTTGATGCCCATGCCGGAGTAGGACACAAGTGTGCACACGCTGCTAACCGGACACACGGCCCCTTCTGGCAAGGCGCAGCACCTTTTTGATGATGGGGCGGCTATGAGCATCGTAGGCCTTTCCCAAGCACGGCTGCGCCGCCAGGACCTGGAACTGACTCACGACTCTGTCGTGATCGAAGCCTTGCTATCGGAGTCTTGACAATCCTGCTAAGTCGTAGTAGGAGTAGAGTCTGTCGCAGGCCGATACTTGTTCATGCTGGAGCTGGCGGCCAAGCAAATGTCCAGCTCAGCTCGAGAGCACCTCCCCTCGCACCCCTCTTTGTCAAGGATACGCAGCAGTGGCTGCTTATCCTCAGCAGCTCCAAGCAGCCCACGTGGTCAGCAAGGACAGCCACCTTGTCATTCGGCGTGGAAGCGCAGCCCTCAGCCGTCTTCTCGCAGGCCTGCGCGTTTGCATCAATTTTGGCGCGGCAGCGCTTACAAGGTGTATAGCTGGGGCTGCCGCGTGCGTTCGTCCACGACCTCCACAGCGGCCTCGGCTTGGTCTGTCAGCGCATGAGTTCTACACCCAACTGCAGGCAAGGGGGGTGGGGCGAGCAGCAACGGTAGCTGCGCAAAACACGTGCTTCTCCAAGCCGTCCGTCTTCATTCGGGGCGTGGAAATGGCCTGGCCCCTGTCGCAGTCAAGCTGCCGCAAGCGCTCGGCGCGCTCTCCTGCAACATCTGTGATCAGGTGGCTGGCTGCGCCGGAGTCCAGGAAGTCCTTGCAAGAGCCTTCCACGGACCCGTCGAGCTGGCCGCGCTCACCATCCTGCCCCAGGCGCTGATGGCAATCTCCTCGTTCGATTCGGTTGCCTTGGGCTTGGCAGTAGGAGCTATCTCTACGTGTGTGAGAAGTCCCACGATATCGGCTCGGACGGGTGGGACATGGCCGTGGGATGGGCCTGCGCTGCCGAGCATCCAGCGAGCCATTCTGAACCATCAGCAAGCCGGCCACCAGCACGCAGCTGTGCGCCACGTATGGCCGCATTTGTTTTGGACTTCTTGCTCGTTGTTGCCAGCGACTTCCAGGTTTTGTCTACCGTGCGCAGGATGGCCTTGCAGAAAGGTTTTTTCAGTCGCTGCGCAAGCCCCAGTTCACGCAACGCGCGTTCCAGAAGCAACAGCCGCCTGTAACATGAAGTTAACGCCCGGGATTCGCAAAGAGCACGCCTTCTCGGTCGCGTTTCAGATGGTGTGAGTAAGGACTTGAAGCTACTACTATTAGGTCTGCTTCCGAATTTCCCAGCGTCCGCTTTTGACCTTGGAGGGAGTTTGCGCCACGAGGGCGTCAGCCGGACGCTTCGTCGCCGTGATCAGGCCCTCGTCCTTGACACGAAACAGCGCTCCACGACCATGGTGGCAACGCGCGTTCCAGAAGCAACTCCCACGCGAGCAAGCAGGGCGCCTCATCTCAGGGCACATCCACCTGAAGGCGACTCAGCTCAGCTTGAGGTGACTTGCTCAAGCATCGACAGCGCCTGTGTGGCTGCGAGAAGCATGCTGAGATCGCTGCTAGGCGCCGCTTTGGCACCGCGCCTCGAACATGCCTGGCTCGACTCTCCCCACGCCTGCAACAGAAAGTCTACTCGAGGGTCAAATGAAGCAACCGGTCCGCGCAATCACCAACACGCACGCCCTCAACCACTATACTCTGAGGAGCGTGTTGCTGCTCCATCCGCCTGGCAGCTTTCACGCACGACTGCCTACCAGGACCCAGGTGTAGCATGACTGACTGAGATGCATGTCTGCGCGACGGCAGCGCGTGCTGACTTGAGCACTTCTTGGCATGCCTACTAAGCAGACATGAGCAAGGCACACGCCCTCAATCACTATGCTGCGCTATGCTCTGAGGCGCGTGCCGCCCCTTCATCTGCCTGAGCAAGGAATGTGGCGGCAACGCTGGGTGGCTCTAAGAAAGCTCCAGCCGAAACGACCCACTCCCGAGGGCGCTTTTTTGCAAGCTCCGGCGCTTCGGAAACGCCCGCGCCCTCGCTTCTGCGCTCGAACACGTCTCAATCCCAAGGCACCCCTCCAAGGGTCCGCTGAGCGCGGCTGCCGCTTGTGCTTCCGCCGCCCAAGCCCTGATCAGCGACGAGGCCATGTTAAGGACCTTTGGCCGAGAGCCACGCTTACGGCTGGCCATGCGTACCGAGGTCACTTGCTTTGCCAATGCAAGTCCATCTGCGGTGAGAAGCGAGCGCTGATGCAGTTGCTTCTGGACCGACGTTCCAGGCAACATCAAGCAGTCCTGGAGGCGTGTTCGATCACATTTTAGGAGGTCATACCACTCACGACCTTGAAAAAATGTGTCCTTGACATTGCCCGTTTTCACGGCCAAATGGTTGCACGTTTTTCATGTTTTTCACGGCCACTTGGCGTTTTTTCACGGCTTTTTCACGCTTTTTCACGGCCATGTGGCCCTTGTCGGATTTTCACGCCCAAATCGTTTTTTCACGTCCAAATGCCTGTTCGGCCTTTGACCACCTAAAATGCGATCAAACGCACCTCTAGGGTCCCAGCAAGGCTCGCAGAGCTCCTGCTCATGCGACCGCGCTTCGGAAACATCCGCCCGCGCCGTCGTTTCGGTGCCAGACACGTCTCACTCCCAAGGCCACGCCCCAATCATGTTGGACACTTTTCGAGCGTGTTGCTCGAGGGCCCCGGCCTTCATCTTGGCGCCCTCCCGCGCGGTCACACGCCGTGCCTACAGAGAAAAGCATCCAGCTCGTCGTCGAGGACTGAACTATTCGGCGCACTTCCAGCCCATTCTCGGGCACTTTTGCCCGCGGACTTGCAAGCAACATTGTAGTCAGACTGGCTGGCGAAAAAACTAGGCACGTGAGACATCGAGCGTGCGCCGCGTAAAGGAACAGGTACTCCCGCTTTCTCGCCACTGTCTCAGGGCACGGAGACGCGGCCCGCTTCCGTGAAGGCCGGCAGGAGCTCCGGCTATCAGACGCGTGCCGGCCAGCATCTCCAGACCATCGGCTGGGCCCGTCAGCAGCGTCAAGATCCTCGGAGGTCCCTAGCATGTCGCGCCAGGCAAGGAAGAGGCAGCAAAGCATCCCGCCCAGCCATGGCCTCTCTACTCGGGCGCGCGCGGAGCAGAGCTCGTGCATGCAGCTCAGACGGTCGGAGGAGAGTGCAGCTTTGCGGCGACGAGCCTGGGGGTGATCGCGACCGAGGCAGCTGGCTGCAGGAAAGCCGTGGTATTTGAGGAACATGCCACACCGGCGTCGAAGATCGTGACCGTCAGGGCCCCCTGTAGCCCGTGTGACGTGCTGACGCACCGCCTGATTGAAAGACTTGGCATCTACGCTCAAAGGATCATCAAAGGACATATCTAGCCGAGTCAAGGAAGTCCCGAAAGTAATTGAAGGCTGAAGTCCAGCGGCGGCCGTGCCATGAGTGCAATCGCAAGCGCCTCCTTACACACCACCGTAAGCCCCAGCGGCTCTCTGGCGAGTGCAGCTCAAACAAGTGAAGGCCCGGCAAAGTGTAGCGCATGCAGTGCATGTAGTGTGTGTAGTGCGTGTAGTCTGTGTAGCGTATGTGCGTGTAATGTGTGCAGCGCGTGCTGTGTCCGCAGTGTATAGAGTGTATGCAGTGTATAGTGTATGTAGTGTGTGTAGTGTATGTTGTATATGTGGTGTATGTAATGTAATAGTGTGTGTAGTCTATATAGTGTGTATGTGCTGTGTGTAGTTTATGTGGCCGTGTATGTATTGTGTGTAGTGTGTGTGTGTGTGTGCGGCGTATATCTTGCATGTGGTGCATGTAGTGTGTGTGTGTGTACGTCTGGTCGCAAAGACATTCGACGCAAATTGCGTCCGGAGACACGCTTGACCGGGCAGTTCCTGTTTAGTTTTTCTTCTTTTTGATTTGAACAGTTCGACGACGTTGTTTGGTTTAGGAGTCCCGCTCAAAACAGATACGCACTAAGGTCCGACGCTCGCACCCGTCCGTTTTTTCATTGGAGCGGCGAAGCCGCGCAAGTCGGATCTGTAAACACGTTTCACAGGGCCCCTCTTTTCGGTTTTCTTTCGTTTTCTCGGATCTGAACAGTTCGACGACGTTGGTTGGCTTGGGGCCCCCGGGAAAAACCATACAGCCGAACGCGGAGTTGGAGACCACAGCTTCCGGTTTTTTCCAGCAGGGGCGTCAGGCTCGCCATACCTACCTGACGCAACGAAGCTATGGTATGGTGAGGGAAACGTGGGCTGATCAACCACGTGTACCTGCAGGGAGATGTGTATGATTTCAGCTGTTGGTTCCCCAATCGGAGAAAGTGATGCTGTTCTGGCCGTTGCTTCCGCTCAGCTTGTCTGTGCCTCCAAAGTGTGCTTTGGCTCACCTGACTTTGCTTGTCGCATGAACATGGGTGGCTACGGGCTGATCCCATACTGGAAGAAATGCAGACGGAACAGACTACTTTCCTCTGGGAAGCACACAAGTGTGTACCTTTTCGGCAGGGACACCGCTCGCGCCAAGCCCGAGCAGTTACCCACCCCACAAGGGGAAATACCATTGTGACTGGCCTTCCCGCTTTTTCACCTGACACCGACCACTTCGATCGTACAGAAGTGAACGGCTTTAAGTTTTTGAAGAAAGTTGCCCCTTCAAACTGGGCAGTAAAACACCAGTTGGCAGGGCGAGACCCCACGCGCATTCCGCTCCACATGCTCTCCTGGAATGGGTGGATGAAGCCCCACATCCAAGCACTTTCAAATGGCCGCTATGTGTCTCTGCTGTTTGCAAGAAGCATAAAAGAGGCAGTCCCAAGTCCGCCAAGCCAACATGGATTTGGACCAAGTTGCTCTTGCGTCTCTGACTCAAAAGGGCAAAGCCCCCCCTCGGACCTTGATGAAAATAAGGCCAAGAGCTAAGCTGGCTTGTCATACGCTTTCTGATCTCCGGCAGTACCAGCAAAGCGAGGCTGCCAGCGCCCAAGACACCATTCGCCGCTTGGAGAAGGAGCTGGCTGAAAAAGCCGGCCAAGCGTCCGGATCTGGCAAGAGAAAATCCGACGAAGAGTTGCCGCCCGCAAAGCGGGCAAAAGCCTCCAAAAACGGCACACCCCTTCCACTCGGAGATAGCAAAGTCACGTCACTGTTGGAAAAGGCCACAGATCCAACGTTGCAGGTGCCTCAGAGAGTTTTGGAAGAAAGCTCTCCTGGTGGCGCCTCAAGTGCTACGATCAACGCTTGGATTTCCAAGCTGAAGCTTTCCAAAACTGTTAGGGCTGAATTGACGAAATCTTTGAAGGCGGTCAATCAGTCCCTCAAGGATTTGAACAATGCTGTTGTTTCCACCTTGCCGGACACGGCAGCCAAATTCGGATTGCCAGTAGCCTTCGCCAGCCGCGCCAAGAATCCCGACCTGCTCAAAATAATATTGGCAGCTTGGGCGTTGTGCGAGTGACTCGATGCTGGAAAGTGCGTCAGAACGGAAGTTCTAGCTGCGTTTGGTTTTCTTGCTTCCACATTGCTCCAAGTAGCAATTGATGAGCCTTTTGTTTGGTCTGTTCGTGTTTTTTTTGCGTGTGTGTTGCGCTGCTTGCTTTTGCGGTGTGTTGTCCAAGGCTCATCAAGCGCACACGGTTACAAAGACATGGTGGAAGCGACTCGCTGAGTTTGCTGACGCAGACCAACAGGGCTGGGTGACGAAGATCGCTCATGCCATGCAGAATTTGTACACCGTGTGCACGTTAGTTGCGGTAGATTTTCATGCTGGCAACAAGGCGATGGTTTTGCCAAGCCAAATTTTCCGGAGGAAAGAGTTTTATGTGGGCTCCACTTTCGTCGGGATTCACGCTCGCCAAGATGCGCGGGCGCTGAAATTCCGCCAACTTTGGCAGAACCAAAACACGTCTTGCGAGCTCGCTTTACATTGGATGCTGAGCCGCAATGCTTTTCATGACTACATCATTGTTCCAGTCACTTCGTCAGGAGACCAGCGCACATGTAGGACGCTTGAAAGCGTTCTCATTCAGAGATGGCGGCCCCGGTTGAACTTTCCGTTCATTTTGAAACTGGGCGTCACCAAACCAGAAGCAGCTGTCAGTTCAGCAGTGCTTCAGGGATACATGACCCATGGCACACGGCTGGCGCATCGTTTGCGCAAACGCTTGTACGCCCGCAAAGTACTGGATTTCTATGACCCAAGTTTGTCACAGCAAAGTCACATGTGGGCAATTTTGAACACGCTGTCCCATTGTGACTCCAGAGCCTTTGACATGTCTAAACAACTGCGAAGTCTGCAGTTTTCTTTGGAGCACTGTTACTGTTTGTGCAGGTTGGCCGCCAATATGGACGAGCCGCCCAGATCGCGCGTCCGGGCTTCACTAGCCAAGGTCATCAATTTCAAAGGAGGCGTGAAGCCACCCAATCCGAAAGTGCTGTCACTGCCAGTGCTGGCCCACCCGCAGTTTCTACCGAACGTGCGTGGCTTGTTGAAAGACTTGGTTGTGAAGTCAAAGCCTTGGCTAATTCCTTTTCATCTACCCAAGTGCAAAGTGGTGGCTGCACAGCATCCATCGCTGCAACAGATGCTGTACAACCATTTTGACAAGATGTCAAGTTGGAATTGGGAACAGCCGCCCCCGTGTCTTTGTCGGCAAGCGCTGGCTCGTAATTTGAGCACTACAGAAGTTGATGGCCACCGTCACGTGGCTTCGCCGGCGTCCTTCCTTTCAGTGTCTCACCGGCTTCGGGAACTTCTTGCACACAATGCAGGAGCGCAAGTGTATCGACCCTGGCAAGATTATTGCGAGCAAAGCTGGCGCCAAGTGTCAGAGTGGTGCCAGCATCACCACCTTGCGCTTTTCGAATTTGAGCAGTGGAGAGGGTTCCTCTTGACGGAATGGGGGCAACATCTGAAGCACGCCAAGGTGCCATGGACCATGGCAGATGTTAAATACATCAAGTTCGCTGCGCCAGGCTTGGTGTTCCATGGACGGGGCCATGCTGTTTCACACTGTCACATTTTTTGCCCGTGGCTGTATCGCCGAGTTCTTCTTCAGACATTTGGAGACAGAGAGGTTTATCGCACGATGTGCTGACACCTAGCCAGGCCGTGGTTCATTTACAGAATCTGGCGTCGGAGTCCTGGCTGCAGCCGTACAGATGGGGAATCCGGCTGGCGGCTCGCCCGCCATCATCATATATTCTTTTGAAACAGAAGAAGCAGTTTCTCGGAGCAAGACCAATTATTTCATATCGTGGTTTCATATTCGAACGACTGTTCAAAGCGCTGGCAATGGTACTTACAGAAATCATGCGAGAAGTCGTACCACAATCCTTTGGCCTTTGCACCACGCCTGAGATTTTTCAGGACTTGCACCGCTTTTTGGACAGCCTTGCGGATGATGTTGATTTATGCTTTTGGAACCATGACTTAACGGGGTTCTTCACTTCGATCCCTGTGGAGCGCATTCTTTCCGCGGTAAGATGGGCTGTGGACACATATTCCAACAAGCACCGCTCTGATGCCAATACTGTGTTTTCTGTCTTTCTGAAAGAGAAGGACGTCAAACTCCGCATTTTACGAGGCAGAGTTCGCAAGGCCGCGCGGAAGCCTATGACAGTTCGACTGTTTGACGTCTGGTCCCTCTGTGAACTGAGCATGAAAGCGTCCATTTTTCTGCAAATGGGCAAGGCGGTGCAACAAGTCCGCGGATCCGCCATAGGAGACCAGGTTTCACCCATCCTAGCAAGTCTCACGATTTCACGGACTGAGCAAGAGTGGGTCGAGCAGAATGCAGTTTTTCTGCGGCAGCGCGAAGGGGATCTGTTGATCCTGCGCTACGTAGATGATCGACTAATTTTGGCCTCAAAAGCTTTGTGTAGATCTGCCATTTTCCGACAACTCTGTCATTTGGACTATTACATTCCCCCAGCGCAGCTGGAGAAGTGGTAGTGCCGAGTTTTTAGGCTGTGCCATAGACACAAACATGCGCACGGTTTGGTTTCTGCTCCCGAGTGATACTTTTGCATTTCGCCCAGTCAATGGCGCTGGCACATGGGCTCATAAGATTTCACCGGCTCAATCCCGCATGAGCCTTGCATCCAGGTACAGCTTTCCCAAACGACAAGCACAGCAAGATGTGCGCGCATTGGTGAACTTGTGCAGCGCAAATGGATTTCCCGTTCCACCTTTGCAGACACTAGCAAACAAGTTTCTGGCGAAACGCCAGGCTCAGCCTCGATAAAACATTGGAGTGCTACCCGCGCTTCGGCTCATGTTCCCCACTTTGCGCTATTCGAGAAGTGGCCCGGCTCTGATAGTTGTAGCAAATAGTGTTTTCAGGGTCGCGCCGCCTGCCGCTAGCTAGGTTTGGTTGTGCGTGTGGAAGTGCCAAGGCAGGAGGGCTTGAGGGCAGAGTTACTGATGTTTTCAAGCAGTCGAAAGGCGACAGCTTCCTTTTCTTTCTTTGTGCTGTTCAAATGTGCCTCTCAAATGTGGCCGTCTCGGCCCATGAATTGGTTAGGGATGAATGTTCTTTGCGCACTGCTTGCGTATTTGAAACACGCGGTCTCAGCGGGAGCTGCGGGAATGCTCTTCGCAAGCTACTGCTGTTATGGCCAAATCGCCGCAGAACGAAGTTGACGTGAAGTTTTGTAGTTTGAAATTCGGCCGCGCAGCTTTGCTATTGGTTTTGTGGGGATTGTGAGGGTAGGGAGCGTGGCAGTGTCAAAACCATGCGGGCAATTCGCAGTTGTATGGCGCAGACGAGCAAAAAGCCCGTGGTAGGAGAGCTAAACAATGATGTCGCGAGGCGCATCAAGAAATATGCCCTTTGCAGCACTAGCGTGAGTAGTGATGAATCCGCGCAGGTGTTTTCGCTGGTCGAGGCAGCGAAGCTGTTGCTTCAGGAACGCAGTGGACATTTTGCACTTCGCATCGAGTGAGAGCGTTCTATTGCAGTTCAGTGGACACTACCCCCTGTGAAGACTTGCCAACATGTTCTCAGATGTTTTTGACAGTCCGTGCTGATGCTGGAGGTTATCACCAGGCGATGCTGCTGCGAGATCCTTTGCGGTTGCAGCATGGGAAGAAGATGTGCGCACTGGCCGCTTCAGCGCGCGACAGCCCGGGCATGCGCCTGAATTCCACTCAGCCAGGCAGAATCTGCTTGAAACACCAAGTCCACGACCGAGGGCCTCACACAGAGCTTCACTGACACTATATCTGGGCTGTGGTACACAAGGGCTTGCGCATCAGCGTCCACTCAGTACTCGGTTGGCGAGGACAGCGCCGCTCTGCACGAGAGGCATGCCCATGCCGGATGTGCTGCGCACGACGCTCGCAATGCTTTGAAATGGTCCCACCAAGTGCTCTTCAACGACAAGCAGGTGCTGCTACCCTTGGTGTTAGTGCTGCGTACGCCGATACGCTTGCCAATTTTAGACTGCTCTGGCGCACGGATAGACTTGTCATCCACGAAGAAGTTATCTCGCAGCCAGACTGGTTACAGCAGGCGTCGTGCGCTTTGATGGGCGCATGGCATTTCCACCCTTTCACAGAATCAAGGTGGGTCACCCTCTGTTCATCGTGCAGGGCACTGACCTGTGGCTTGCTCACCGGCTACATGAGCCTGCTGCAACACATGCGCGAAAATGGAGTTATAGGAGACTATGAATGGAACGGGTGTCGTCGGATCGGCCCAGCAGAGAAGAAGTTTGCCGTGGCTGCAAGCCTTACAGCATACCTGCCAGAAAGTTGTTTGTTTGCGTGTTCTGAAGGGTTCCCAAGTTGCCAAGACACAACAGAAGCTCCAAGAGATTCTATTTGATGAGTTTTATTTCCTGGACAATGCCGGCAGTCATCTGGCGCCATTTGAGCGATGTGGCTGATGTGCAGCGTGAGCAACTGCGCAGCGACGTCATTCAGGGTGCCTTGGTATCCTGAGCCTTTCTGGACTGGCGTGTCCTTGTGGTGGCCGCTTCCGTTCCTTGGCGTTTGGTCTTCGGCAATGCCCTGATGAGCCCGTGTCAGAGAAGCTGTTTCTGCTTAGCCAGTGTGGCTTTAACGCGAGGCGCTTGAGCCAGGCTGTGCGGCTTTTGGGCGAGTGCTCGTGGCCTTCAGCGTTCACTGAGAAGCAGCACGCGGCCACTGCTCGTGTGCGCCGACATCACCCAGATATCGGGAACAACGTGCTGATGGCTCGAGCGTTTTGCCACACCTTTGCCCAGATGATCCCTGGCTTGTCTGAGGAAGAGCGCCAGAGACAAGCTCTTGCCCGGTTCAAGCGACAGTTGAAGTCAAACCCCATTTACATTTCTGGGAGGTCTTGCTCACATCATGCGAAAAGCAGCTGAGCGGGAGACATCCAGTGGCCAGGACAACCCGTACAAACGAGCCCGGATCATGCAGCTGCATGGCGGGCATTGGCAGAAGTTGACACCGCGCGCGAAACAGCAGTACGAACAGCAGGCCCTGCTTGAGCGTGCCGCTAGCCAGCACTGTGCGCTCTCAGCTTGCTAACCTGCCTTTTCAACCAGCCCGCAGTGAGCCGAGAAGTTCCATGCTGATCTCTGAGTGTGTCCTGGCTTCTTTTCAGCGATTAGCGACGCTCGTGGCGGATGCCAGCCTGAAGGGCAGGCATGTCCTCTACCCATGTCAAGCGAAGAGAGCCAAAACTCCAAGCAAGTTTGTCTCCCGCAAGCCTCCAACTCTTTAAGGAGCTTGTGCCACATGCGTGAGACATTCCGTGAGTCAGCGCTCTACAAGGCAGGCGGCGACCAATGGCTTCGGTTCCTTTTTGCCTCTCAAAATCCCATGTCCGTATTCTTTGTGGAGCTGGGTCTGGAGGCAGCCGCCCCTCGGCTAACAGCTCCGGGCGCAAGCTGGACAGCAGCTTGTCCATGGACCTGGCAGCTTCGGACTGGCCACTTTGATTCTGGCGCAGTTCTTGAGGGTGTGGATGAGAACTCCGTGGGCGTGGTCATGCGAAGCTGGTTTGGCGCGGAAGGGCGCTTGATGTCTTGCAGCCCTTGCCACCTGCTCTTGGGCCTGAGTTGGCCCCACACGCAAGGGCACCTAGACCATGTGACATTGAAGGTGACCTTCCCAAAGATCACCCATGGTTGGCTGCTGTTGGGGCTGGCTCTCGCAAGCGAGGTCAGACTGCGCAGAACGGGCCTTTGGCCCACCGGCGAGGAGCAGGATAGCGACTACGATAAGCTGCTCAGAGAACTGAAGCAGCAGCGCTGTGCTGTGAAAGACTCGGAGGACAATGGCAAGTGGATAGAACGGGTCGCATTATTTACGGTGTCCGCTCAGATGTGAAGAAAGGCACGGCTGCAGCAGAACTCTGCGCAGCGTTCAAGGTCACAAAGAGCGCTTCCTTCGAGCAGTCTGTGCACGGAGAGGTTCACGAGAGCTTCCTTTCCAAGCTTTGGGTTCACAGGATGACATTTCTGCGCACTATTTGGGAAGAGGCCGGGAAGCCTGAAAGAGGCTTTCCAGGGGACCAGCTGTCAAAGTACGCGCTGCCTCCAGACTTTGAGCGTCAGCTTCAAGAATTGAAGGGGAAGACGCTGGCCTGTGCGAAGGCCATCATGAGCATCATGCGCTTAACTTGCGGCCAGTAAAACAGAGTCCGTCAGCCCCCAATAGATTTGGTCTTGCTTGCCAACTGATCTTTGAACCACCTCAGGATTGCGACGCACGAGCTTGACAGAGTAACATTTCTCCGGCGAAATTTGCGTGCGAAGTTTTCGGCGACGTTTTCCGGTGAAGTTTGGGGCGAAGTTGTCGGCGAAGTTCCCAGTGATGTTTCCGATGAAGTATCTGGTGAAGTTTCCAGCGGAGTCTCAGTGAAGCTTCCTTAAGATCCAAACCCCTTTCTACAAGTCTCCACAGAAATTCCACGCAATTCTTCACACGACCCTTTTGCAAGGTCTTCCACCAAATGCCAGACACAAATGCTTGGCCAGCTCTCTCGCATTTCCTGCCCCGCGGACCCTGGCCAACATGTTGACGGGCCAGCTCTCTTGCACAGCAAGGGAGAGGGGACATGGGAGAGGGCTCGGGGGTTTCCTGCCCCGTGGATTCTGGCCAACAAGTTGAGGAGGGCAGGCCAGCTCTCTTGCACGCAGCAAGGGAGAGGGGACAATCCCCGGGCTGGGTCCCCCGCATGGTGGGGAGAGGGTTGGGGTTTATTGCCCGCGGACCCTGGCCTGAATGCCCTTTGTGACAAAAGGGCGCGTGAGGTGACACCAAACAACATTTGGTTTGCTTTGCGCTTGCAGAGGCGATCTACTTGGGAAAGCTAGGGAAATGAAATCTACTAGGTGAGTCACGTGCTTTCATCGTGGTCCTGGGAAGCAAGCGAAGCAGTCTTGTGAGCAACTGTCATCGTTTGTTTGGTGGATCCATTTGGCTCAAAATTTGATAACATGAGGTTCCGGGCTCTTTGGTTTTGTAGGGCTCTAAAATGGCCATGGAGACCCCAATCAAAACTGGGCTGAAGCTTGACGCAGTGTGGCGAGAGAAGTCAGCTTCCAAGACGAAGGCCACGCGCCCGAAGAAAGGGGCTAGTGTGGATGAGCAAGTGCGGAAAAGCTTGGTGGACAACTTCAAGAGCTTGAGTTCGAGTGAGATCCATTGCGCAGTCAGGGAGGGCATGACCTTGAGGGAGCGCCTGCGCCGCGACAAAATGCTGAATCGGCTGCTTGAGCCCTTTCGCCCCTGCGGAGGAAATGCTGAAAATTTACCATGACAAGCTCTTGGCGGTCGACCCTTGCGCGGTCATCAACCTGGCTTTCATCCAGGGCATGTGTGGAATCACGACCACCAGCAGGTTGAGCAGCTGTACCTGACCACGTGTGTCCCTTCAGCTACAAGGCTCACTTGGCGAAGGCAGTGCGGGAAAGCCAGCAAATGGTGGAGAGCCCAATGCTGCAGCGCATGGGCTCCGGCTGCCAAGGCAGCATCAATGCTGCGCACACCCGCGACTGAGAAGGGCTTGCCGCCAAGCGTGGACCAGGACAGCATGGACTTCTTGAAGAGCGTTTTCGTTGAAAACCCAGTTCTCCGCAGTCTATGCCGGATCAGAGACGCCCGTGTGCAACAAGGAAGGCCTTCTCGACAAGCGCAAGATGAAAGAGACGATCTTGACAGGGGCAGAGGCGGTGCAGGCGATGTGGAAGGATGTTTGTGACATGAGTGATGCGGAGCTCAAGTTGAGCCACATGGAACCACTTGCTACTTTTCGTAGGTTTTTGAGCGTTGCTCAGCAGAAAGAAGCTGACAAGAAATTGGAAGAGGTGCTCCGTGCTACGAGTAGCAAAAGAAGCAAAGCTCAAGCAAAAATCAGCTGGAGCAGCTGCTGAGGAGGCACAGAAGGCTAGCCTTGCTTCATGGCCGACGCTGCCCCTAACTTCTGTACACTACCCGGAGAATAGATGGCACATTTACGACGTATATTTTTAAGTAGATGGCACGGTGTGATTTGAAAATGCCAATTCACAGTTGGCACATATCTTCAATTATCCGGCGAATTGTGCCATCTACTGGCTCAAAAAATCAGGGAATACCCAGGGGGTCAAAAACATTGTGCCATCTACTTTGCAAACATGTCCGCCGACCCCTTTGGCTCTTCTGTGAGTGGATCGGAGTGAAGTGGGAGTGGAGTGGAGTGGCGTGGGAGTGGGGTGGAGTGGAGTGGAGTGGAGTGGAGCGGAGCGGAGTGGAGTGGAGCGGCGTGGAGTGGGGTGGAAGACGTCGGGGGGGACTGCGAGGCTTTTTCGGTCCTCTACATGGGTCTCCCGTTCCGGGCCAGCCGGAGCAAGAGCGTTAATTAAACTGCAAACATCACGCATATGTGTTCGGACTTTCTTAAAGGCTCATTTCATTTCAAACTTTGTGATTACGAGTCACTCCATTTCCATCGTAACAATTCAGACCTACTGATTCATATTATCAGCCGACATCAGCCGACCAAACACTTAGAAACGTTTGGAAAGGACAGCGGTGCCCAAAAGGAAGCTGCGGCTTCGAAGTGTTAGTTACGCGATTCCTGAGCATCGACAGTTCTGGGTATCGATAGGTTGTCTTTTTCCATTTGGATTCTCTAAAGCGAGCTCCGCGTTACACATTGCTTAAGAACCGCAAACAGCTTATCCTCCTCCCGGGCTTCCTGGGACCCTGAGAGCTGAAACTTGGTGAGACTCTTCCCCGACTGCGCCGAGCCGATTCTGTGACAAGTTCACGGAGCACGAACGAAGCTCAACTGCCTGCAAGGTACTTACCTGGCTGCAGCTTGTGTGGCTGGACTTCCCCGCTGCCCGAGAAACTGCCTTGTGGAGGCCCTCCCACAAACGAAGCAAACTAGATGGCACAATTCCACGTGTGGGCTTGCCAAGCAGCCCGGCTTCAACTTCCTCCATAACTGCCTTGGGCTTCTTGTCTGCCTGGAAAAATATCCTACTTACCTGGCTGCAGCTTGTGTGGCTGGATTTCCCCGCTGCCGGAAAACTGCCTTGTGGAGGCCCTCCCACAAACGAAGCAATTCCACGCGTGGGCTTGCCAAGCAGATCTCGGCTTGGACTTCCTCCAACTCCCTGCAAGGCTGCCTCAGCCCTCTGCTTGCCTGGTTGGGCTTCTTGTCTGCCTGGAAAAATCTCGTACTTACCTGGCTGCAGCTTGTGTGGCTGGACTTCCCCGCTGCCCGGGAAACTGCCTTGTGGAGGCCCTCCCACAAACGAAGCAAAGTAGATGGCACAATTCCACGCGTGGGCTTGCCAAGCAGCCCGGCTTCGACTTCCTCCATAACTGCCTGGTTGGGCTTCTTGTCTGCCTGGAAAAATCTCCTACTTACCTGGCTGCAGCTTGTGTGGCTGGATTTCCCCGCTGCCGGAAACTGCCTTGTGGAGGCCCTCCCACAAACGAAGCAATTCCACGCGTGGGCTTGCCAAGCAGATCTCGGCTTGGACTTCCTCCATAACTCCCTGCAAGGCTGCCTCAGCCCTCTGCTTGCCTGGTTGGGCTTCTTGTCTGCCTGGAAAAATCTCGTACTTACCTGGCTGCAGCTTGTGTGGCTGGACTTCCCCGCTGCCCGGGAAACTGCCTTGTGGAGGCCCTCCCACAAACGAAGCAAAGTAGATGGCACAATTCCACGCGTGGGCTTGCCAAGCAGCCCGGCTTCGACTTCCTCCATAACTGCCTTGGGCTTCTTGTCTGCCTGGAAAAATATCCTACTTACCTGGCTGCAGCTTGTGTGGCTGGATTTCCCCGCTGCCGGAAAACTGCCTTGTGGAGGCCCTCCCACAAACGAAGCAATTCCACGCGTGGGCTTGCCAAGCAGATCTCGGCTTGGACTTCCTCCATAACTCCCTGCAAGGCTGCCTCAGCCCTCTGCTTGCCTGGTTGGGCTTCTTGTCTGCCTGGAAAAATCTCGTACTTACCTGGCTGCAGCTTGTGTGGCTGGACTTCCCCGCTGCCCGGGAAACTGCCTTGTGGAGGCCCTCCCACAATCGAAGCAAAGTAGATGGCACAATTCCACGCGTGGGCTTGCCAGGCAGCCCGGCTTCGACTTCCTCCATAACTGCCTTGGGCTTCTTGTCTGCCTGGAAAAATATCCTACTTACCTGGCTGCAGCTTGTGTGGCTGGACTTCCCCGCTGCCCGGGAAACTGCCTTGTGGAGGCCCCCCCAAAACGAAGCAGAGATGGCGCAATTCGACGCGTGGGCTTGCCAAGCAGATCTCGGCTTGGACTTCCATAACTCCCTGCAAGGCTGCCTCAGCCCTCTGCTTGCCTGGTTGGGCTTCTTGTCTGCCTGGAAAAATCTCGTACTTACCTGGCTGCAGCTTGCGTGTGTGGCTGGACTTCCCCGCTGCCCGGGAAACTGCCTTGTGGAGGCCCTCCCACAAACGAAGCAAAGTAGATGGCACAATTCCACGCATGACCTTGCCAAGCAGCCCGGCTTCGACTTCCTCCATAACTGCCTGGTTGGGCTTCTTGTCTGCCTGGAAAAATCTCCTACTTACCTGGCTGCAGCTTGTGTGGCTGGACTTCCCCGCTGCCGGGAAACTGCCTTGCGGAGGCCCTCCCAATTCCACGCGTGGGCTTGCCAAGCAGATCTCGACTTGGACTTCCTCCATAACTCCCTGCAAGGCTGCCTCAGCCCTCTGCTTGCCTGGTTGGGCTTCTTGTCTGCCTGGAAAAATCTCGTACTTACCTGGCTGCAGCTGCTTGTGTGGCTGGACTTCCCCGCTGCCCGGGAAACTGCCTTGTGGAGGCCCTCCCACAAACGAAGCAAAGTAGATGGCACAATTCCACGCGTGGGCTTGCAAGCAGCCCGACTTCGACTTCCTCCATAACTGCCTGGTTGGGCTTCTTGTCTGCCTGGAAAAATCTCCTACTTACCTGGCTGCAGCTTGTGTGGCTGGACTTCCCTGCTGCTGGGAAACTGCCTTGCGGAGGCCCTCCCACAAACGAAGCAATTCCACGCGTGGGCTTGCCAAGCAGATCTCGACTTGGACTTCCTCCGTAACTCCCTGCAAGGCTGCCTCAGCCCTCTGCTTGCCTGGTGGGCTTCTTGTCTGCCTGGAAAAATCTCGTACTTACCTGGCTGCAGCTTGTGTGGCTGGACTTCCCCGCTGCCCAGGAAACTGCCTTGTGGAGGCCCTCCCACAATCGAAGCAAAGTAGATGGCACAATTCCACGCGTGGGCTTGCCAAGCAGCCCGGCTTTGATCTCGGCTTGGACTTCCTCCATAACTCCCTGCAAGGCTGCCTCAGCCCTCTGCTTGCCTGGTTGGGCTTCTTGTCTGCCTGGAAAACTCTTGCAAACGAAGCAAAGTAGATGGCACAATTCCATGCGTGGGCTTGCCAAGTAGATCTTTCATAACTCCCTGCAAGGCTGCCTCAGCTTGCCTGGTTGGGCTTCTTGTCTGCCTGGAAAAATCTCGACTTACCTGCCTGCAGCTTGTGTCGCTGGACTTCCCGCTGCCCGGGAAACTGCCTTGTGGAGGCCCTCCCACAAACGAAGCAAAGTAGATGGCACAATTCCACGTGGGCTTGCCAAGCAGCCCGGCTTCGATCTTGGCTTGGACTTCCTCCATAACTCCCTCTGCTTGCCTGGTTGGGCTTCTTGCCTGCCTGGATAAATCTCGCACTTACCTGGCTGCAGCTTGTGTGGTTGGACTTCCGCGCTGGCCCTCCCACAGACGAAGCAAAGTAGATGGCACAATTCCACGCGCGGGCTTGCCAAGCAGCCCGGCTTCGATCTTGGCGTGGACTTCCTCCATAACCCCCTGCAAGGCTGCCTCAGCCCTCTGCACAAATGAAGCAAAGTAGATGGCGCAATTCCACGCGTGGGCTTGCCAAAGCCCGGCTTCGGTCTCAGCTTGGACTTCCTCAATCACGCTGCCTCAGCCCTCTGCTTGCCTGGTTGTCTTGTCTGCCTGGAAAAATCTCGTACTTACCTGGCTGCAGCTTGTGTGGCTGGACTTCCCCGCTGCCCGGGAAACTGCCTTGTGGAGGCCCTCCCACAAACGAAGCAGAGATGGCGTGGGCTTGCCAAGCAGCCCGGCTTTGATCTCGGCTTGGACTTCCTCCATAACCAAAACCCCGTGGAAGAGCCCTCTGCTTGCCTGGTTGGGCTTCTTGTCTGCCTGGAAGAATGTCGTACTTACCTGGCTGCAGCTCGTGTGGCTGGACTTCCCCGCTGCCCGGGAAACTGTTTTGTGGAGGCGCTCTCACAGACGAAGCGAAGTAGATGGCACAATTCCACGTGGGCTTGCCAAGAAGCCCGCCTTCGATCTCGGCTTGGACTTCCTCCATAACTCCCTGCAAGGCTGCCTCAGCCCTCTGCAGAAAATTCTCGTATTTACCTGGCTGCAGCTTGTGTGGCTGGACTTCCCCGCTGCCCGGGAAACTGCGTTGTGGAGGCCCTCCCACAAACCAAGCAAAGTAGATGGCACAAGCAGCCTGGCTTGGACTTCCTCCATAACTTCCTGCAAGGCTGCCTCAGCCCTCTGCTTGCCTGGTTGGGCTTCTTGTCTGCCTGGAAAAATCTCGTACTTACCTGGCTGCAGCTTGTGTGGCTGGACTTCCCCGCTGCCCGGGAAACTGCCTTGTGGAGGCCCTCCCACAAACGAAGCAGAGATGGCACAATTCCACGTGTGGGCTTGCCAAGCAGCCCGGCTTTGATCTCGGCTTGGACTTCCTCCATAACTCCCTGCAAGGCTGCCTCAGCCCTCTTACCTGGCTGCAGCGTGTGTGGCTGGACTTCCCTGCTGCCCGGAGAAACTGCCTTGTGGAGGCCCTCCCACAAACGAAGCAAAGTAGATGGCACAATTCCACGCGTGGGCTTGCCAAGCAGCCTGGCTTCGATCTTGGCTTGGACTTTCTCCATAACTCCCCGCAAGGCTGCCTCTGCTTGCCTGGTTGGGCTTCTTGTCTGCCTGGAAAAGTCTCGTACTTACCTGGCTGCAGCTTGTGTGGCTGGACTTCCCCGCTGCCCGGGAAACTGCCTTGTGGAGGCCCTCCCACAAACAAAGCAAAGTAGTAGCGCAATTCCACGCGTGGGCGATCTCGGCTTGGACTTCCTCCACAACTCCCTGCAAGGCTGCCTCAGCCCTCTGCTTGCCTGGTTGGGCTTCTTGTCTGCCTGGAAAAATCTCGTACTTACCTTGGCTGCAGCTTGTGTTAGATGGCGCAATTCCACGCATGGGCTTCCCAAGCAGCCTGGCTTCGATCTCGGCTTGGGCTTCCTGCAAGGCTGCCTCAGCCCTCTGCTTGCCTGGTTGGCCTTCTGATACTTACCTGGCTGCAGCTTGTGTGGCTGGACTTCCCCGCTGTCCGGGAAACTGCCTTGTGGAGGCCCTCCCACAAACGAAGCAAAAGTAGATGGCACAATTCCATGCGTGGGCTTGCCAAGCAGCCCGGCTTTGATCTCGGCTTGGACTTCCTCCATAACCAAAACCCCGTGGAAGCCCTCTGCTTGCCTGGTTTGGTTGGGCTTCTTGTCTGCCTGGAAAAATCTCGTACTTACCTGGCTGCAGCTTGTGTGGCTGGACTTCCCCTGCCCGGAAAAAACTGCTTTGTGGAGGCCCTCCTACAAACGAAGCAAAGTAGAGGACGCGTGGGCTTGCCAAGCAGCCCGGCTTCGACCTGGGCTTGGACTTCCTCCATAACTCCCTGCAAGGCTGCCTCAGCCCTCTGCTTGCCTGGTTGGGCTTCTTGTCTGCCTGGAAAAATCTCGTACTTACCTGGCTGCAGCTTGTGTGGCTGGCTTGTGGAGGCCCTCCCACAAACGAAGCAAAGTAGATGGCACAATTCCACGCGTGGGCTTGCCAAGCAGCCCGGCTTTGATCTTGGCTTGGACTTCCTCCATGACTCCCTGCAAGGCTACCTCAGCCCTCTGCTTGCCTGGTTGGGCTTCTTGTCTGCCTGGAAAAAGCTCGTACTTACCTGGCTGGAGCTTGTGTGGCTGGACTTCCCCGCTGCCCGGGAAACTGCCTTGTGGAGGCCCTCCCACAAACGAAGCCCTCTGCTTGCCTGGTTTGGCTTCTTGTCTGCCTGGAAAAATCTCGTACTTACCTGGGCAGCTTGTGTGGCTGGAGTTCCCCGCTGCCCAGAAAACTGCCTTGTGGAGGCCCTCCCACAAACGAAGCAAAGTAGATGGCACAATTCCATGCGTGGGCAGCCCGGACTCGATCTCGGCTTGGACTTCCTCCATAACTCCCTGCAAGGCTGCCTCAGCCCTCTGCTTGCCTGGTTGGGCTTCTTGTCTGCCTGGAAAAATCTCGTACTTACCTGGCTGCAGCTTGTGTGGCGGACTTCCCCGCTGCCCGGGAAACTGCACGCGTGGACTTGCCAAGCAGCCCGGCTTCGATCTCGGCTTGGGCTTCCTCCATAACTCCCTGCAAGGCTGCCTCAGCCCTCTGCTTGCTTCTTGTTTGCCTGGAAAAATCGTACTTACCTGGCTGCAGCTTGTGTGGCTGGACTTCCCCGCTGCCCGGGAAACTGCCTTGTGGAGGCCCTCCCACAAACGAAGCGAAGTAGAAGGCACAATTTCATTGCCAAGCTCGGCTTCGATCTCGGCTTGGACTTCCTCCATAACTCCCTGCAAGGCTGCCTCCGCCCTCTGCTTGCCTGGTTGGGCTTCTTGTCAGACTTCCTCGCTGCCCGGGAAACTGCCTTGTGGAGGCCCTCCCACAAACGAAGCAAACTAAATGGCACAATTCCATGCGTGGGCTTGCCAAGCAGCCCAGGCTTCGATCTCGGCTTCTTCCATAACTCCTTGCAAGGCTGTCTTGCCAAATCAGCCCACTGCTTGCCTGGTTAGCCTTTGCCCTGCCTGGAAAAATCCCGTTCTTACCCAGCTTGTGTGGCTGGACTTCCCCGCTGTCCGGGAAACTGCCTTGTGGAGGCCCTCCCACAAACGAAGCAAAGTAGATGGCACAATTCCATGCCTGGGCGATCTCGGCTTGGCTTGGAATTCAGCCCTCTGCTTGCCTGGTTGGGCTTCTTGTCTGCCTGAAAAAATATCGTACTTACCTTGGCTGCAGCTTGTGTGGCTGGACTTCCCCGCTGCCCGGGAAACTGCCTTGCGCAGCCCTCCCACAAACGAAGCAAAGTAGATGGCACAATTCCACGCGTGGGCGATCTCGGCTTGGGCTTCCTCCATAACTCCCTGCACGGCTGGCTCAGCCCTCTGCTTGCCTGGTTAAACTTCTCGTACTTACCTGACTGCAGCTTGTGTGGCTGGACTTCCCCGCTGTCCGGGAACCTGCCTTGTGGAGGCCCTGCCAGAAACGAAGCAAAGTAGATGGCACAATTCCATGCGTGGGCTTGCCAAGCAGCCCGGCTTTGATCTTGGCTTGGACATAACTCCCTACAAGGCTGCCTCACCCCTCTGCTTGCCTGGTTTGGTTGGGCTTCTTGTCTGCCTGGAAAAAAATTCGTACTTACCTGGCTGCAGCTTGTGTGGCTGGACTTCCCCGCTGCCCGGAAAAAACTGCGATGCAAAGTAGATGACGCGTGGGCTTGCCAAGCAGCCCGGCTTCGACCTGGGCTTGGACTTCCTCCATAACTCCCTGCAAGGCTGCCTCAGCCCTCTGCTTTGCCTGGTTGGGCTTCTTGTCTGCCTGGAAAAATCTCGTACTTACCTGGCTGCAGCTTGTGTGGCTGGACTTCCCCGCTGCCCGGGAAACTGCCTTGCGGAGGCCCTCCCACAAACGAAGCAAAGTAGATGGCACAATTCCACGCGTGGGCTTGCCAAGCAGCCCGGCTTCCCCCTACAAGGCTGCCTCAGCCCTTTGCTTGCCTGGTTGGGCTTCTTGTCTGCGTGGAAAAATCTTGTACTTACCTGGGCAGCTTGTGTAGCTGGACTTCCCCCGCTGCCTTGTGGAGGCCCTCCCACAAACGAAGCAAAGTAGATGGCACAATTCCATGCGTGGGCTTGCCGAGCAGCCTGGCTTCGATCTTGGCTTGGACTTCCTCCATAACTCCCTGCAAGGCTGGTTCAGGCCTCTGCTTGCCTGGTTGGGCTTCTTGTCTGCCTGGAAAAATCTCGTACTTACCTGGCTGCAGCTTGTGTGGCAGGACTTCCCCGCTGCCCGGGGGGCTGCCTTGTGGAGGCCCCACAAACGAAGCAAAGTAGATGGCACAATTCCATGCGTGGGCTTGCCAAGCAGCCCAGGCTTCGATCTCGGCTTGGACTTCCTCGAAGGCTGTGCTTCCATAACTCCCTGGCCCTCTGCTTGCCTGGTTGGGCTTCTTGTCTGCCTGGAAAATCTCGTACTTACCTGGCTTCCCCGCTGCCCGGGGGGCTGCCTTGTGGAGGCCCCACAAACGAAGCAAAGTAGATGGCACAATTCCGGGCATGCACTTGCGGCAGCCCAGGCTTCGAAAGACATGGAAGGAACCCACATCAGCTGGCGGGACTTCCTCAAAGGCTGGACTTCCTCAAATCAACTCCGCTACCTGGGAGGCTGCCTTGTGAGGCGCTGCCTTGTGGAGGCACTGCGGCACAACTCTAAATGCAACCATTCCCATCAGCCCAAACCGTGACTTGGCCCCATCGTAACATACACAAAGAGCGGCAGCCTTTGGCGAGCGAGTGAGTGAGTGAGTGAGTGAGTGAGTGAGTGAGTGAGTGAGTGAGTGAGTGAGTGAGTGAGTGAGCCAGTGAGCCAGTGAGCGAGCGTGAGTGGACGCACTGAATTGTGCCATAAATTATTCTTAGAGGGCTAAAAAATTGTGCCATCTATTTTGCATCCCGGTTGACCCCCAATTATCTGGCGCCGGCGCGCGGAGTGTAATTATCTAAGTTGAAGAAAAGTAGATGGCACAGACCATTTTTTGGAGCCATCTATTCTCCGGGTAGAGTATGTGCGTCTAGTTTCTTTACAGCTTGCCCCCCTTTAACACTGGCCAAGCGAGTAAAAGCAGAAGCAGTCGCAAGGACAATTTGTGTTAAAGACGCAGCAGACATGAAAGGGAGCCTGTGCGCTGCGTGGTTTATTTGACAGTCACATCCTCTCGAAATCGTGAAAAGAAGAGCGGCTGAGAGATGTCAGCGCTTTTTTTGCAATGACCGTCCCAACCCGCTTGTCACTGATAACATTCCCATCCTGCTGTCCGCCGCTCAGGGCCTCTCCCAAAGTTGTGGAACATCTTGTCCGTTTTGGGGGGTAAGTTTGCAGTTTAAGCCCCATAGCGGGACTTCGTCAAGTAGATGGGTCTTCAGCTCCTGCACAAAGAGTCCGCGAATTGTTTCCATGGCAGCACGGGCCTTGGACCCCACTTCCCATTCCCCAACTCCACTTGCGAAACGCATGAAAAATATCACTACTCACTTCTGGGAACCTCTTGCCATAACTGCTGTACTCGACATTTACGATTTTGCAGCCAGAGCTGCGGGGGCACAGTTTCCATACACTTTTAGACTTAAAAGATCTTAAAAGCTATGATTTTCGAGCAGGAACTGCCGCGAACCAAAGGAAAATCGAGTGCGACCGCGCGCTGGCGAGAGCAGGCGCGGAAACCACGAGACAACTTCCAAAAGCCATTTCGCGAGCCGTGAATGTCAGAAAAGCCGCGCGACGCCACAGCGAGAGCTTTTTGACACGCACGAACTCCGCAGATGTTTCGCCGAGGTCAATACAAATTCGCATGGCGCCACAGCGAGAGCGCTTCGACACGCACGATCTCCGCAGAGGGTTCGCCGAGACCAAGACACATTCGCACGGCGCCACAGCGAGAGCGCTTCGACACGCACGATTTCCGCAGAGAGTTCGCCGAGACCAAGACAAATTCGCACGGCGCCACAGCGAGAGCGCACGATCTCCGCAGAGGGTGCGTTTCGTAAGCTCCCGTCGGGCCTACCCCCGCCAGAAAAAGAAGAAGAATTAAGAGTCGAGAAGTGAAGGCACGCCCGAAAAGTTAGCTTGTGCTTTTAGGAAAATGAGATAACACCCGAAAAGTTGGCAGGTGAAGTAACTCTTGAAAAGTTGACACGAGAAGTTTGCAAGTGAAGTAACTCTCGAAAAGTTGACATGAGAATTTGGCAAGTGAAGTAGCTCTCGAAAAGTTGACACGAGAGGTTGGCAGGTGAAGTAACTCTCGAAAAGTTGACACGAGAAGTTGGCAAGTGAAGTAACTCCCGAGAAGTTGGCATGAGAAGTTGGCAGGTGAAGTTTGCAGCCGCTTTTAGAAGAAGAACCCTTCGCAATGCTTCTGGGAAAAAACAAAGGAAACATGGAGGGGGTCTCTCGTGCCTGGGACACAACCAAACACAACCAAACACACCAATGTTTGTTGAAGCTGCAGCTGGCTTCCAGGAACTACTTTTTGTTACATTGATGTTGCGTGAACGGGGCGCGGGGAATGCCCGATACGCAAATGATCGCATCCAACCCGCTCTAGGGGTGAGCGAAACCCCCTCCCAAGTCCTGTCGGCGCCACCAGGCTGCTACAGAATCCGCAAAGTGCAAAACCTGTCGAGACCAAGCCAATCCACTTTGAAAGAACACTAAAACAACCCGAAACACCTCCGCACACGTCGCGCCTCACAAAAGGAGATCCTTCAAGTCAGCCTTTTCTGCGTGGATGACTGCGCTGCCCCACAAAAGCATGTGACAGAATCTCCCAACTTCCAAACCTCCACCGTAGCATGGGGCAGCCACTCCACTCTCCCGCTTTTCTGTGGGCCGCAGCTGCCCCTGCAACATCCTACGTGCATACATACACATACACCATTTCAACGGCAATGACAACGTCGATGAGCACGACAACAGGAACAACAACAAGAAGAAGGGCAAGCGCAAGAGCAAAACCAAGAACAAGAAAAAAAAGGAGAGAGAACAAGATCAAGAGCCGGACCAAGAAAACAACAAGAGCAGAAGAACAAGACCAAGACCAAACACCAAACCAAGAACAAGAAAAGTAACAGGAACAAGGACAAACAAGCAACAATAACAAGAGGAAGAACAAGAAGAAAAGCAAGACCAAGACAATAACCATCACAAGGCAAAGAGCAAAAAGAAAAGCAGGCTCAAGACCAAGACCACGTGCAAGAACATGCTACAGCAAGAACAGAAACCAGAAGGGTCCAACCGCGCTGTGTGAGCCAGGGTAACCCTACCCGCAGGGGATACCGCCGACGCGTTTTGTTGCACCCCAAGCTCCTCTTCAGCATCCCTGCCCAAACATTTGGGCCCCAAAACATCCCAATCTTCCCTGGCCTTGCCCAACCTTCAAAACACACTGCACATGCCGTGCAAATCACCCCCGACAGTCGCCACTACATCCCCAGCATTCCTGCCCCAACAGCATCGCTTTCCAGCCCTTGCCCTTGCCCCTGCGTGCTCAACCTCAAACAATGGCCACCTGAAAGTAGGTTTTGGTGGTGGGCAGACATAGTGGGCATGTTTGCAATCAGATGGGCGGGGTGCAAGCGGGGCTGGTGCGACTATGCAGAAAACATCGCGATCGCCGTCTGGGCTTAGAGTGGATGCCGGGGATGCAGTCTTAATCTGGTTGGCTCTGGGCGCGGCGCGCGCGCGGGCAGAGCACAAGCACGCGCTTGCGCGCGCGTGGGTGGGTGGGTGGGTGGGTGGGTGG
>CAUJNA010001118.1:43917-108848 GCA_963377175.1 Effrenium voratum
GGGTGGGGTGGGGTGGGGTGGGTGGGGTGGGTGGGGTGGGTGGGGTGGGTGGGGTGGGTGTGGGTGGGTGGGGGTGGGTGGGTGGGTGGGGTCGGGTGGGTGGGTGGGTGGGTGGGTGGGTGGGTGGGTGGGTGGGTGGGTGGGTGGGTGGGTGGGTGGTGTGGGCGGGTGGGCGGGTGTGGGTGGTTGGGTGTGGGTGGGTGCTGAGTGGGAGACGTTGGAATCTGGAGCCAACCAGCCCAGCTGGTGACTAGGATGACAAGAGGAAGAGCAGGACAAAGGAAGAAAAAAACAAGCACAAGCACAAACACCAACGCAAGAAGAAAAATAACTTGTCTGTTCACCGGGGCCAAGGTGCAACACAAGTGTCGCGGAGCATCTTTCAGCAAGGCTGCGTTAACCAAAGCATACCTTTAACAAAGAACAAGCTGCAAAGTCGTACCTCATATACACATATACACGCATGAATATAATATGTATATGTATATATTGTGGTATCAGTACCCAGTCATTCAGTGGAATCTTCATTCACACGTCGGGACTGTTGCCTTTGCTACGCAGCCAGCACAAAGGGGAAGACCTCTGCGCACTGGGTGTGCTCTTGCGTGTTCCTGCAAGAATGCGAAGTCACATCGCGCCGGGCGGGCGGGCGGAAGCGAAAAACACTTCGGGGGGTCTGTGTTAAACCCACCCACACCACCCGCTTTGAGTCGAAAGCAACGTGGTTGAAAGGGTCATGTTCTCTTGTGTGTATAAAACTCCACCAACCTACGGTTGAGCTACGTCTTATCTGTTCACCGGGGCCAAGGTGCAACACAAGTGTCGCCGAACATCATTCAGCAAGGTTGCGTTAACCAAGCAGCATATCTTTGAAAAGAACAAGCTGCAAAGCCGTGCCTCATATACACACACACACACACGCATGTGTATATATATTGTGGTATCAGTACCCACTCATTCCGTGGAATCTTCTTTCACACGTCGGGACTTTTGCCTTTGCTACGCAGCCAGCACAAAAGGGAAGGTCTCTGCGCACTGGGTGTGCTCCACAAGGGTGCGAAGTCACACCGCCCCACCTCGCCCAAATCAGGGGTGATACGGCCACAATGGGTGGCTTCCTCGGTCCTACACAACGTGAGGAAATCGTCGAAGTAACAACTCCAGTGAAGTTTGAACAAGACAAGCCCTACGGCCCAAATTGCTGACGACGTCCTGTGTTGGGGTAGGACATTCGAGCGATACGCCTCCGGTTTGCCTGTGTCAGGGTTCAGGATGAAACTGCCCTGAAGGGCTTGCTTGATCCGAGAGCGGGAGTTACTTGGAAGCCTTGCGAGGTCAATTGCCCTTGTTTGCAAGGTCTCCGTCGCTCCACCAGACTCATGTGATAGTAGACCAAAACTGCCGCTATGAAGCCCACGGAATGCACGCAAGTGTAGTCATGTTGATCAAGGACTCTGTGAAGTCATGGATTGGTCTGACCTTCTTGGCTGGAAACCCATCTTCACCCGTTGAGGATACCAAAGCGTCGGGCCAAGCAAGCTTGAGGGGGGAGTTCCTCAAGGGTGAAAGGGCCCGAGAGCAACCCTTCTTCAGAGTTCCTCACCGCTTGGGTGACCTGAGTGTCGAATGCCAAATACCCCTTACGGGCAGGCTCTGCAAGCTTGTGCGCCTGGTCAGGTGTAAGAGTTGCAAAGGGAGGCTTGGCTGGAAAAATTGGTGATAGGATTTTTCCCACGAGGTCAAACCGCCATGTTATCAACCCAATCAACAATCAGGGTGCTCTGACTCACGAATCATCTCACCAAAAACCAAGAGGCGTGTGGACTCAAGGATCTCTTGACAAGGGGCGTGCAACTTTGCCTTGTAGGCCGCTTCCTCGTTGGCAAGTTCTTGGGCTCTCAACCATCGCCTCTCGCTTGCTGCGCGATCTTTTGCCAGGAAAAATCTGGCACGCAGCTCCGAACTCTCGCAATCACCCCGTTGGAGAACGCGAGAGCCAACGCACAGCCAACGGACAGAACAGACATGCGCTGCACATCAGTGGACCAGGCGGGCAAGCTTGGGCCAGGAGGCATGGATCTCTTCAGGCGCCGCAACAACACAACTACCAGTCTTGGCCTGCTGCAGAGCATAGTCTAAGCACAAGTCTGAGGTCTGGTCAGCTGGTGGCTCAGCGGGTAGGCGCTCCGTGGCAGCGCCCCATCAAGTGCGCCATCAACACGGCCCCGGCGAGCATGAGCGTGGCAGTTGCACGGCTGCAATGAGATTGGCCTTTTGACAATAGGCCCACACTTTGCCGGGTAGGCAAGAAAGCCTGTTCGAAGTTGACACCTGGAGTTTGGCAAGGCCACGAAGGCCACGAAGCCGTCAGGCGGGCTCGCAACACAGGGGCTAAATGGCCTCTATCAGATTGGGGCGCGCCAACAACTGCAATAAAAGTGTTTGACCCTCCGCTGCGTTGCCAGCTTGACTGTGGGCGATCTGACAAGATTATGCGCCTTGCGATCTATGCTAAAACTGTGGGTCAGAGACAGTCGCCTAACACAGGCGCGCAACGCGCCTGAGAAAATTTCCCGGCAAAAGAGCGAAAAGAATTCCACGCCCTGCATATTCTGTCACTAATGGCTGGCTCAACAGTGCTGCAAGCAGGCAAGGGTCTCTGCAGGTTCGCATTTCCCTCGCATTTGAGCTTCGCATTTGAGCGTTTCCTTCGCAAGGAAAGGCGTTGCGGCTGGAACTGCGTCGGGCTTGTTTTAAAACCCACCCACACCACTTTGAGTCAACAGCAACGTGGTTCAAAAGGTCATGTTCTCTTGTGTGCAACAAGACCAGTTTCACGCGTGCATCCATCCTTGTGAAAAACGTTCCAGGCTTATGTTTCTTGCGCACAAGCGCAAACAGTTGGCCAACGCGCTCAGATTTGCAACAAGTTGCCAGTCGAGACTAGACTGGTGACACTTCGTGTGGTGCACACAACCAATTTACCCAAAGTCAATAAATGCTGTTCGGCGCCGGCGGGAGATAAAACTCCATGAGCCTACGGTTGAGCTACGTCAACAAAAAAGAACACAAAGAACAAAAGAACAACAGTAACAGCAACGACAAGATTAGCAGAACAAGGGTAAGAAGAAAAAGGCGCAATAAAAGCAAGAACAACACAAAGAACAGAAAGAACAACAGAAGGGCAAAACGGACAAGTACAACAAGAACACCAAGCCACAAAAAGAGGAACAAGAACAACAACATGAACAAAGAAAAACAACATAAGCATGACAAAAAAACAAGATAGCAATAACAACAAGAACAACAAGAACAACCACAAAGACAATAACAACGCCAAAAACAACAACCGCGTACACAACAACAGCAGCAACAGCAACAACCGACAACGACGACGACAACAACAACAACACCGACAACAACGACAACAACAACAACAAACAACAACAAACAACAACAAGAACAACAACAACAACAACAACAACACCAACAACAGCAACACACACACACCAATAGCAACAACAAACAACAACATCGACAACGAAGCAGCAGAAGTAGCAGTAGAAACGGCAACAACAGCAACAACAAACTGCAACAGCAACAACAATGACACAACCAGCAACAACAACCAACAACACCGACAACAAACCCACAACAACATCAACAAGCAAAAACAACGCCAACAACAACAGCGACAACGGCACCAGCGACAATAACAAGAGCAGCAGCAGCAGCAACAACCAACAACAACAACAACAACAGCAGCAGCAACAACACAAACAGCACCAGCCACAGCCGCAGCAACAGCAACAGCAACCGCAACGGCAACGACAACGGCAACAGGAACAGGAGCAGGAACAGCAACAGCAGCAGCAACAGCAACAGCAACCACAACAAAAACAACACCACCACAACCACGACAACAACAACAAAAAGCGACAGCAACAACAACAACAAGAACAGCAACAACAACAACCAGCAACAACAACAACAACAACAAAGCCAACAAGCAACAAGGACAACAAGCAACAACAACGACAACAACAACAACAAACACAGCAACAAACGACAAAAACGACAACAACACCAACAACAACCAACAACCAACAATAACAACAACAACAACAACAACAACAACAACAACCACCGCAAACAACAACAACAAACAACGACAACACACAACAAACAATAACACACAACAACAACCAACAACAACCAACAACAACAAGAACAAGAACAAGAACAACAAACGACAGCAACAAGAACAAGAACAAGAACAACAAACAACAAACAACAACAAACAACAACAAACCAAAAACAACAAACACCAAACATCAACAAACAGCAGCAACAACATGCAACAACAACAAACAGCAACGACACACAACAACGATAAACAACAACGACACACAACACCATCAACAAAACAACAACAACAACAACAACAACAACAACAACAACAAGAACAACAAACAGCGACCGCAACAACAAACAACAACAACGACGACAACAACGACAACAAACAACGACAACAACAAACAAACAACGACAACATGCCCACACAAAAAACAACAACACCAACAAAAATAACCACAAAACAACAACAACCAAAACAACAAAAACAAAAAATCAAAAAACACAACACAGACAACACAAACAACACAAACAACAAAAACAACACAAAAACAAAAACAACAACCACACAAAACAACACAAAAACAAAAAACAACACACAACAAACAACAAACAACAAACACCAAACACCAAACACCAACAACAACAAACAAAAAACACAAAAACAACAAAACAACAAAACAACAAACAACAAACAACAAACAACAAACAACAAACAACGACAACAACAAACACCAGACAACAAACAACAAAAAACAACCGCAATAAGACAACAACGACAACAACGACAACAACAACAACAACAACAGCAACAACAACAACACCGACAACAACGACAACAACAACAACAGACAACAACAAACAACGACAAGAACAACAACAACAACAACACCAACAAGGGCAAACAACAACAAACAGCAAACAACAAGCAACAAACAAGCCACAACCAACAACCAACAACAACAGCAAACAACATCAACAACAACAGCAACCACCACAACAGCAACAACAACAAACAACAGACCACAAACAACAAAAACAACCACAATAAGACAAAACACAACAACAACGACAACAACAACAACAGCAACAAACAACAAAAACAACCACAATAAGACAAAACACAACAACAACGACAACAACAACAACAGCAACAACAACAACACCGACAACACCGACAACAACAACAACAACAGACAACAACAAACAACGACAAGAACAACAACAACACCAACAACGGCAAACAACAACAAACAGCAAACAACAAACAACAAACAACCCACAACCCACAACCAACAACCAACAACCAACAACAACAACAACAGCAAACAACATCAACAACAACAACAGCCACCACTTCAACAGCAACAACAACAACAGCAACAGCAACAGCAACAGCAACAAAAACAACAACAAACAACAACAACAACAACGACAAACAACAACAAACAACAACCAACAACAACCCGCAACAACAACAACAACCAACAACCAACAACCAACAACCAACAACCGACAACCAACAACCAACAACCGACAACCAACAACCGACAACCGACAACCAACAACCAACAACCAACAACCAACAACCAACAACCAACAACCAACAACCAACAACCAACAACCGACAACCAACAACCAACAACCAACATCCGACAACCAACAACCAACAACCAACAACCAACAACCAACAACCAACAACAAACAACAAGCAACAACCAACAACCAACAACCAACAACCAACAAACAACAACAAACAACAACAAACAACAAAAAAAAGAAACAACAAACAACCAACAACCAACAACCAACAACAACAACAACAGCTAACAACATCAACAACAACAACCACTTCAACAGCAACAACAACAGCAACAGCAACAGCAACAGCAACAACAACGACAACAAACAAACCAACAAACAAACAAACAAACAAACAACAACAACAACAACCAACAACAACAACAACCAACAACCGACCAACAACCAACAACCAACAACCAACAACCAACAACCAACAACCAACAACCAACAACCAACAACCAACAACCAACAACCAACAATAACAACAACAACAACAACAACAACAACAACAACAACAACAACAACAACAAAAAACAACAACAACAACAACAACAACAACAACAACAACAACAACAACAACAACAACAACAACAACAGCAGCAACAACAACAACAACAACAACAACAAGGTTGGACGCGGGGTTGCCCGGGAAAGAACAATGCGAAACGGCGGGGGAGGGTTTGCCCGAAGAACAATGTTACCGATCAAGTCACACACACTGCGTGGTTCCCACCCATGGAACCCGACCAAAAACTCTTTGCCCCGCTCTCGCCAACTAAAACCAACGGGTGTGCTTACCAGTTGGTGGGCTTGGATACAGTTCTGAGCGGGTGCGCTTGAACGGGTGTGCTTACCAGCTGGTGGGCTTGGATACAGTTCTCAGAGGGTGCACTTGAACGGGTGCTTACCAGGTGGTTTGCTTGCATACAGTTGTGAGCGGGTCGCTTGAACGGATGTGCTTGCCAGTTGTTACATTTCTGAGCGGGTGCACTTGAACGGGTGCGCTTACCAGTTGGTGGGCTTGGACACAGTTCTGAGAGGGTGCACTTCAACGGGTGTGCTTACCAGTTGGTGGGCTTGGATACAGTTCTGAGTGGGCGCGCTTGAACGGGTGTGCTTACCAGTTGATAGGCTTGGATACAGTTCTAAGCGGGTGGGGTCTGCTTACCAGTTGGTTGGCTTGGAGACAGTTCTGAGCGGGTGCACTTGACTTACCAGTTGGTGGGCTTGGATACAGTTCACCCACTTGAACTTGAACGGGTGTGCTGACCAGTTGGTGGGAAGCCGGATACAGTTCCGGTGGGCTTGGATACAGTTCTGAGCAGGTGCACTTGAACGGGTGTGCTTACCAGTTCACTTGTTACCAGTTGGTGGGCTTGGATACATTTCTAAGCGGGTGCGCTTGAGCGGGTGTGCTTACCAGTTGGTGGGCTTGGATACAATTCTGATGGACTTGGATACAGTTTTGAGCGGGCGCACTTGAACGGGTGTGCTTACCAGTTGGTTGGCTTGGATACAGTTCTGAGCGGGTGCACTTGAACGGGTGCTTGGCAGTTGGTGTGCTTGGATACAGTTCTGCGCGGGTGCACTTGAACGGATGTGCTTACCAGTTGGCAGCTTTTGGCAGGTGTGCTTAACGGCTGGCAGCTTTTGCAACAAAACGGCCAGGGGGGTTGCCCGTGATTTTCAAGTCGCGCGCGCGATGTTTGTAAAAAAGATGCCCGACGTGCGACTAATAACATCATGCCGACATGAAGATGCCAAAGAAAAGCGCAGTCACTATCTGCGAAGACATGCACATGCCGAACGATATGTGTAATATTTGCTGCGTTTTACAGCACGTCGCGCACCCATCTGCCGAGGTATGTGCCAAGGCGCTGTGTGTCACAAGGCTACAACGCCCTGATGACACGACAACGAACACAGGTATAGCTTCGACTCTGCCGAAAGCCAAATGTCCTGGTAAAAACGGGCCGAGTTAGAAGTCACATGTCCGACGTGCAGCGTTTTCCAGTATGTTGCGCTGCTGAAATCCCGGGCAACCCCCCCCCCGTTGAGCCAACAACAACCACAACAACAAACAACAAACAACAAACAACAACAACCAACAACAAGAACAAGAACAAGAACAAGAACAAACAACAAGAACAAGAACAAAGAACAAAGAACAAAGAACAAGAACAAGAACAAGAACAATAACAACAACAACAACAACAAGAAGAACAACAAAAAGAACAAGAATAACAAGAAGAACAAGAAGAACAAGAAGAACAAGAAGAACAAGAAGAACAAGAAGAACAAGAACAACAAGAACAACAAGAACATCAAGAACAACAAGAACAACAAGAACAACAAGAACAACAAGAACAAAGAACAAGAACAATAACAATAACAAGAACAAGAACAATAACGAGAACAAGAACAATAACGAGAACAAGAACAAGAACAAGAACAACAACAATGACAACGACAACGACAACGACAACGACGACAACAACAACAACAACAACAACAACAACAACAAGAACAAGAACAACAACAACAACAACAACAACAACAACAACAACAACAACAACAACGACAGCGACAACGACAACAACAACAACAACAACAACAACAACAACGACGACAACGTAACGTCGGAGCCAACAACAACAACAACAGCAGCAGCAGCAGCAACAACAACAAACAGCGACCGCAACAACAACGACAACATCAACAACAACATTAACCACAACAACCACAACAACCAAAACAACTAAAAACCAAACAACCGGTAAACCATGCAACCAAACAAGAACCCCCACAACAACAACGACAACAACCAACAAGCACAACAACTAAGAAGGACCAACAACAACCACAAACAAAGAAGCACAATAGCAACAACACCAAGAAGAGGCAACCAGCAGAACGACAAGTGGAAGAAGAAGATAGGCGACACCAGGAAGAAGAAGAAAGGCGACAACCGGGTTGGGCACCCTCATCTAATCAGAATTCACCTGTGGCAGCGTGACCAAAGCGAGCAAGGGGCAACATATCTCTCCGACGCCACGATTCTGCAGACTTGGTCATCTCGGTTGGCTAGGCCGGTGTGGATAGCAACAACCCCAACAATCAAGCACCTAGAGATCATTGATTGGCGTTTGATTTTCTGAGGTTTGGGGCTCTCAACCTATCTTTGATAAGAAGTGGGCAACAGCAGAAACATCAAAAGCCAATGGATCCGATGATCCTTTAGAGCCACCTGCCTGAAGTAGAGGTGTAAGCAGGCCCACAAGGGGCACCAGAAAGGCTGTCACCAGCCCCACCTGAGCTGTGACCCCGGGCCATTGCTACAGCGCGGGGGTCAAAGTCGAGCCTCACACAACAATCCAAAGACAGCGCGTCGCAAGTTCAAGTTGGTTTGTTTCCATTACGTGTGTGATTGGCTGAGTGACATGCTTCCTAGCTCCTGCTGGCCTGAAAACTCGGGGTTCGGCCGGTGTTTGGAACTCATACGCCTTGCGCAAGCTTGCCAGCAAGTGCACCTCAGCAGGGCGCGGGACCGTGGACCTCAACTAGTGTGGCGGGCGTTGTCAAGCATACTGAAGGGACGCGATCCCGTTAACAAACGCACGTGTAGAGCCGGCCTCTGTCGACTGCATCGTTCTGGTTCAAATGAGCTATGAGTCAACGTACTTCTCGTGCGCGACAATACGCGTTTCGCAAGTAGAACTAAGCAGAACTACGCGCGCTGTCATGAGAGAAACACAAGGCTCTTGGCAGGTTTGAAGGATGAGATGGTTAAGAGAGACGAGGTCCTGTGGCGTTTCTCCCACTCTGATATTTCCGTCGTGGCTGCTGCAGTCGTTGCACTTGAGCACGTCAGCACTTGAGCGCACTGGTGTACCTGCCGCGCAAGGTTTTGTTGGAGTTGTTGCAAAAGAAGCCTGCGTGCCCATCCGCAGAGCAGTCCTGCAAAGCGTCGCAAGGTAAGGTGGCGCCGGGCAAAATGAAGGTGCCTTCGCGCAACGCCAAAACTCTTACAAGCTTGACTCAGAGCCGCGAGACACAAAAATGCCTTTCAAGCAGCGAGCTACACGGCGAGCCGACAACTGGCCGAAATCCAGAGTAAGTGAACATGCGCCCCCCGTTCTTTGTGCGGTTTCTACGCGGTCCAACATGTGCCCGCGCGGGCTGGCAAAGGCCGACATCGGGCGGGCGTCCGCCTGGTCCTTCATATTCAGCCCAAGCAAGAAGACAACAGAGAAAGGCTGCCCCTTGACTGTATTTGTTGGTCCTTATGACAGTTCTGATATAGATGGCTTTCCCATTTCCACACAATACAGTCATTTGGCTCTATGTTCAAACTCGGGCCCGCGAAACCTCCAAAAGACATCGGCAGCGCAGCAGGCCCGTTTTTTAGACCAAACAAAAACAAAGAGCTCTGCCCTTTCAATGTTTGTTCTACATACAAAGTTACAATTCGGACGCACACACGCAACATGTGCGTGTGCGTGTGCGTGTGTGCGTGCGTGTGTGCGCGTGTGAGCGTGCGCGCGTGTGCGCGTGCGCGTGCGCATGGGCGCGTGCGCGCGTGCGCGCATGTGCGCGTGGGCGCGCGCGCGTGTGCGCGTGGGTGCGTGTGTGCGTGGGTGCGTGGGTGTGTGGGTGTGTGGGTGTGTGGGTGCTGCGTGCGTGCGGGTGCGTGGGTGTGTGGGTGTTTGTGTGTGTGTGTGTGTGCGTGTGTGCGCGCGCGTGCGTGCGTGCGTGCGTGCGTGTACGTATGTTTGGACGTAGGTAGGTAGCTTAGGCAGGAAGGTAAGCACTTATGTACTTAGGTGCGTATTTATTTACTTGCGTAAATACCGTAAAATGTAACATGTCCAGCCGTCGGTCTTTCTGCATGTGTGTGTGTACGATTCGTTTTTACATGGAGTGGCATCACTTTCTTGCCACGCTTTGGTTGAAAGGCCCGGCAGAGTCCCAGGCCGCCAGCAGTGCCCAAAAGCGGTCCCGGAGCCCCTCTTCCTGCCATAAGCACACCTGGCCGTGAAACGCTGGGGCCCTCATATTACCTGGCCTTTTGATTTATTTTCACACGCTTTGTTGAACAAACTTCGTCGATAAAGCAAGCCGTCCATTTGCCGGAAGAAAACTACGCGATCCTTCCACCCAAGTGTTCGGTTCGGGGGCTCCCTTTTTTCGAGTTTTTAACTGGAAACAAAAGGGCAAACGCAGATGATAAACCCAATGCAAACTATAGAGAACCGCCAGCGAAGCCACAAAGACCTAGAAGGACTGAAGGGAAGCCTTGCTTCATGTCAGGTGTTGCAGGCGCACCAGCAGCACGACCTTGGCCAGGTAGTCAGCCTCAGTCACAAGCCCGCAAGTTTTCACTAAGAACTGCGTCCGTTCAAGTTCAGGTTTTTGCTGTCACCCCAAAAAGCAAGTTTGAGAATGCGCTTCAAAATGAAGCTCGCTGGTAGGGAGAGAGAGAAGAGAGGAGAGAGAGAGAGGACAGAGAAAGAGAGAGGGGAGAGAGAGAGAGGGGCATAGAGAGGAAGAAAGAGACAGAGAAAGAGAAAGCGAAAGAGAAAAATAAAGAGAAAGCAAGAGACAGAAACAGAGAAAGAGAAATGGAAACGGAAAGAGAAAGAGCAAGAGAAAGCGCAAGAGAAAGAGAGAGAGAGAAAGAAAGAGAGAGAGGGAGAGAGCACGAGAGAGGGAGAGAACACGAGAGAGAGAGAGAGAGAAAGAGAGAAAGAGAGAGACACAGAGATAGCGAGAGAGAGAGGGCGAGAAAAAGAGAGAGAGAGAGAGAGAGACAAAGAGAAGGAGACAGAGAAGGAGACGGAGAAAGAGAAAAATAAGGAGAGGACAAAAACACAGCGACAGAGAGAAAGAGAGAGAAAAGTGACAGGGAGAGAGAGAGGGAGAGAGAAAGAAAGAATGAGAGAAAGAGAATCAGAGAGGGAGAGAAAAAGAAGAGAGAGAGAGAGAGAGAGAAAAAAAACAAAAAAGAGAGAGCGAGAGAGAGCGGGGATGGGCAGGGTGGGTAGGAGAGAGAGGACGGGGGAACAAACGGGCGAAGGGAAAAGAGAGAGAGAGGAAGAAAAAGATAAGGGAACGGACAATGTTGGCGGAGTGAGCCGGAAGCTCTAAAGTTAGAAGGCGCCGATTTGCATCAAGGCTCAGCCCTGGTAATTCACTACAGGCTATAGGGGCGGAGCCCCCCTTCCATGTATCAACCAACAGCTTGCAACCCTGATCGCACACTGGCGACTTGGCTCGCGTGCGACAAATGGCATATCGTGCGCAAGAAGGCCAACAAAAAACAAAGACTTGGGCAACTCTGAACGGTCGTGTGTGTTCCTGCATGTTGCTAGTTCCAACGGAATCACGCCTGGCTTGGAACTGCTGGCGCAACTTTACGGAACTGTGGAACCTGTTGAACGAGCGCCTGACCATATGCGCCGACCCAACCAGCCTCACAAACACGTGACATCTCCCCACACACGGACGCCGGCCCAAGCGTTCAACCTCCCGTTGCCACGGCTCTTCCTCCGAGGCGCTATGTGGCCGGCCAGGAAAAGCAAAGCTAAGGACATTGGAACCTCGGAAAGCAGCCGAATCTTCTGAAACCCCCAGCCGGATATAGGGGCCCTGGCTCATGGTGCCCTGGTTGGTTTGCTGGGACGTTTCAAAAACATTGGCCCAAGCCATTTTGGCCCGGCCGCCGGGCAAAGCTTCAGTCGTGCTTTCGTGATGGCACTCTCGTGCGTTCATGGCTATGCCTCAGGTATTTGTTGATGTCTGGTTCAGATGTGTGTGCAACCGGGCTCACTCGGCTCTGACTAGTGGCACAGTTGACTCACAATGGTTCTCACTTGTCCACAAACGGCAGGACTCTGAGTTAACATGGGCCAACCACGGACGCATCTCAAGGGTCAGATTCGCGTTTGGCACGTGAGGCTCACGCCTAAAGGAAGCGACCACGGCGTCGACACCAAGCCTGCGCTGCAAACAGACAGGTTGGAAAACGCAGGCCGTGTTCCACCCAAATATCGTACCAAGAAAGAACACTTGCCAACCTCTGACGAACTAACCCACCGAACAAGGTCCGGGCACTCGCCCTCCCAGCCACCTGTTGGGCCCGCCTTCACTGAGTTGACCCCAATATCATTTGGCCCAATTAGTTGAAATACACGCATAGATTCCCAACCCAGCAAACACTACGTCGAAATGATGCTGCCAAACTGTTCAAAACCAAGATGTGACTTTACTGGACTTCGGTGCGCGTGTCGGGCAAAGCCACGTTGGGCAAACCAGCGCCGGGTCGAAACACTGGTCAGGAATCAAGCGAAGCGCGTCTTCAACCCAAAACCTGAAGTCGGCATTTACGCCGTCGAGCCGGAACCTTTGAGTTGGTGGAGCACTCATTCTGAGTTCTTCGGACGGAGCCGGCTCGCCTCGACCATGGCCAGGCGCGTCACGAGCTCACTGGCTCCAGCGCGCCTCGGCGCGTGTTTTTTCGCCGAGAAGCCAGTTATGGTTGGTCATTACGAACCATCGGAAGTGGAGGTGTCACTGAACACTTGACCTCTGTGGGAGCGGCCCCAAAAGAACCAATCCCCAGAACAGAAGTTGCCCCTATTAGGGGGACTTAAGCGAAGCAGGCAGCAACCTTTCTCGCATGCTAAGATGTGTGCACAGCTGCGGTTTGTCAACAGCATGCCATGCCGCTTGCAACTCACACAAAGGGAAAAGTGTGTTGCTGTTGACTAGGCGGCACTCATCCGGAGCTTGCGCCTTTCGCGCTGGCCTCTTCGGAGCGAAGCGCGGCGCTCCTCCAGGACTTTGTCCTGTTCGGCCTGCTTCATGCAGAGCTCCCAAAACTGCCTGTACACCGTGAACTGCTCGGTGTCCATTTTCTTGGTGAGGGCATCTGCGTACTGCTTCCACCATCTGCTTGGTGAGGTGGAGATCCAATGCAGTCTGCCTCTCGGCCGTGAGGTGGCCCACCTTTTTCACGTGCTCAAACAGGCTCTTCGCATCCGTCGCCACCAGGCCTCTCGTGGTCAGCCGCTGCCGCCAGTCTCCGTGCACCTCCAACTGCCCCTTGGTGAGCGCCTCCCAGAGCAGCCGGTTGTAGAGCTGGTGATCCGCCACCATCGTCATCGATGCTGCTTCCGCAGCCATACTGCTGCGGACCACACGCGACATGCGGCCGCTGTTGAACTCCAAAATCCCCGCAGGGGCTGTGTCTCCGCCTTCACTGAAGTAATGAAGTGAACCGCTCCCTGTTGGCTCTGGCCTTTTTCCTCCTTGCCCAAGGAAGCATCGAAGTAGGTCACGAACATCACCTCACCTCCGATTGACGTCGGTAGCTCGGCCCCTTAAACTTCTGAGCCAGGGCACTGATGCGGTTCAAAAAGTCTGGCATCACATGGGCCGCAGGCCACCGCATCTGCATGACCAAGCGCCGGTACTCCTTGAAGTTCTGGTGCCCAGGTACCGCACAGGCTTCTCACCCAATTTGGACCACTCCTTCCTCTTAAAGTGCTCGTTGATGTAGTGAAACTCTCCCTCTTCGCCCACCAGAAAGCCGTCATCGACATGCAGGTCGCAGATGGCTCGTACTGTCTTTCTCCACAGCACGAAGATACCAAAGGCGTGGCGCCTCCGGCAAGCCATAGGCACTCTTCACGATGCGCATCAGCTCGTGAGGGCGAACAGCCTTCATGCCGTCCACTGCAGGCAAACCTTCTGGTGGGGCTTTGACCAAAATCTGCCGGGTGGCATTCTTTCCACTCAGGAATGCTGTCGACACATCAAAGAACCACCCAGCCCACTTTTTCATGGCACAGAGCAACACTGGCCAGTTGGACTGTCCGTCCGGTAGTCACCAAGCTGGGGATCCAGATGTCCGGGAACCACAAGCCGCGTCTTGGCAATGAGCTTCATGTCCTCCTTGCTCTTGTTCGTGCGCACCATCCGGTCCACCTGCCGAGCCACGTCCGGACTGATCCTCTCGATCACCTTGTTCTTGATCCAGCTTGCCCACTCGTTCTTATCGCTCTCCGCAAACGCTGCCGCCTCGTCCTTGTCAAAGAGCCTTGGGTCAAGCTCTTTCCCTGAGCTCTTGAGCTTCAAGATGAGCGCCTCGCTCAGGGTCTCCAGCTTTCTCTCACGCTCGACCATTTCTCTCCAAGCCCGGGGCTGAGTGACCCTCACCTGGAAGAATTCCTCCTCCAGTTGAACATAGGCCACGTTCTCCTCTGCTCTCACTTCCTCCGGCTTGGTGAACAGAGTCATGCCCCTCCACAAGAATGGGCAAATTGGCATACTCCAGCATAGGGCGATGCTCCTTTCTCTTCTGCGCCAATCGTCTCACCGCCTCCGGGGTTCTGCAGTTCAAATTCTGCAACGAGCTCCAGGGGCTGCAGGGCGAGGCCAGCACCAGCAAATCCGGAGCCTGGGAGTCGATGTGGTTGTGTGCCTCCTCCCTCGTCTGCGTAAGCCTCCTTCAAAAAATCCTCCGGAAGGTCTTCCTCCTCCAAGACCACCTCATCCATGAGCACGCTGAGCTCCTTCTCCAGCTCGTCTGGCTCCTCGATCTCGACCTCTTCCGTTTCATGCAGCGTCCAGGTAGATCTGATAGGCTTCCTCATCCTTCTCCAGATCTTCCGGACCTTCATCAAAACATGCCTCATCATCCGCGACCACATGAGTCCCCGATGGTCCCGGCTTGGTACTCACCGTACCTGCTCCTCTCTATAGGTGCGATATGGTTGGGGTGGCGGTGGTCGTCCCGGTAGACGTCGCTCATCTTCGTGTACCTTTCCACACCGGTACCTCAGAGCACGCTCAATGTCGCCCGGAATGTAGCGGCCTCCAGCACTGAAGAAAACATCCAGCCTCTCTCGCCTTCCCAGCGAGCACTTGTTCAGGAGTCTCTGCGCCCATGCCTGGTCTGACATGTAGCTGTCCGGATCCACCCTGTGGTACTGGGCCTTCAGGCGCTTCATCTGGCCGATGTACGATGCCACCGACTGGCCGGGCAGCCTGCGGTAGTTCATGAACTCTGCCTCCGCCCTCTCAAAGAGCTCCTCTTCCGTTTCTCCGAAGGCCTCGTTCAGCAATCCCCACATCAGCTGCAGTCCGCCGCCCTTCGTGTACTCGCCGATGGCCCGCAACAGTCCCGCGCATCCTTCTTGGTGCTCAGGTAAACCAACATGGCCAGCTCCGCATCCTCCAAGCGATAGAGCTCCGCCTGCGCCTCGATTGCTTTCTTCCACTTGATGTACCTTGCACGGTCACCGTAGAACTCCTCAATCTTGACCGTACCCAAGCTGCTTCTGGGTCGATCACCTCCTGCAGCAGCTCGCCTTCTCAGATACGACTTGGTCTCCGAGGTTCCGGCCGTTGAGCTGCACTCTTCATCTTCATCTTCGTCGCCATCACCTTCTCTCCATGGCGGCTTGCCGGACTTCTTCTTGGCTCTCCGGCGTCGCTGCTCTCCGGCGTCGCTGCCCGTCTTCAGACTCATGGTCTTCATCATCACCGCCATCATCTCCTCCTCCGCCGGATCCTCCAGGGCCAGGAGGCGGCGGCGGTGGATTCTTCGGCGGCTTCGGAGCCGCCTTGCTCTTCTTCGACGCCTTGGCCTGGGTGGGCTTACCTCTGCTCTCCGGATTGCCTCCAGTGTCTCGTTCACGGTCTCCTGAAGGCCTCCTCAGTGGGTTGCGCTCGTCCATGAGATGGCCCAGCCGATGAAGAGCTCGCCTCTTGATGGCTGCTGCCAGAGGTTGTAGAACCACTCCAGACCAATCACCTCCGTCAGCTTGCCCAGCTGCAAATGCCCAGGGATCATCCGCCTGCAACGGATCCTCCTTCTCCTGGCCATTGGCCGCTCCAGCTGCAGCGGCAGCCTCACCGGCAGCAGCAGCTGCCTCTCCGTCGGACCCCTCCAGGTCCTCATCGACCGGCACAGGCTCGGTCTCTGCGTGCGCCGCACGCCGGGTGCGAGTGGCCATCCGGGGCAGAGCAGCCTAAACCACAACAATCCCAAACAACCCCTCAAAACCCGCTCCGCTACCAATGTGGGAGCGGCCCCAAAAGAACCAACCCCCAGAACAGAAGTTGCCCCTATTAGGGGGACTTAAGACTTAAGCGCAAAGCAGATGCAAAGCAGGCAGCAACCTTTCTCGCATGCTAAGATCTGTGCACAGCTGCGGTTTGTCAACAGCATGCCATGCCGCTTGCAACTCAGAACCTCAAGACGCTATGATCACAAGGCTCATTCCTGCAGGATTTTGACACAGGATTTTGACACTTGTTAAAAATTGGCAGACCAATGGTGCCCCAGGTCTTGGAGTTTTCGCTCGTCACGGTTCAAGGCGTTGACACACGAGCAGCGCTGGCGCAGATTTGTTGGACGCTGCTGCGCGCTGCATGAACATGACGGGACGCATGCATTTCTGTACAGCGAGGTCCCGCAACAAGTTCAAACAAAGTCTATGCAAATTGCGCGTTCTCTGCCTGGCCTTTTATGCACCTGATTGACCGGTTGAGGTTTGCCCGTGATCGTTTTTTCCCGTACCCAGCACAGCGACGAATGATTGGCCAGCAGACGTCGGAACACTCACTTGCATGCTGACTTAGCTCTGGAGTGCGAAAAGGTCTTATTTGCGAGGCTGGATTTCAACAGTGTTGCTAAGAGGTCACTCTGCCCATGCCATACTGCTGTAAACCACTAGATTGCCACAGAATGAAAGGCTTCTATCGACATGCAAGCGTGTTGACGCAACCCTGTGTCCAGTTTTTAACAAGCTTATAACTTATGAGTGCTTCCAGCTTCCATCAGCCCAGGCGAGCATTCATGGGGCTGAAAGAAGTCGGTAGTCCCTCAATGGGAGGATGGGCTGCGTTTCTGAAAAGTAGACAAACAAATGAGCAACCAACACAGTCCTGCCCTATTGCACACACTGAAATCAACCGGAGGCGATCGGTCAGTAGGCTTACGATTTTCCAAACATCATTCAACGCGCAAATGAAACCCACGACCTCTTGGGCTGAAAATGAGGAGTCTCTAGTCCAACAAGCCTCTCGGTCAGTGCAAGAACCTTGTGCATAATTTTCTTGAAATGCTTTCAGATTGGGGTCCTGGCGCGCAACCAGCTGAAGATCAGAGCAGTTTGCGAATGCAAAACGAGGGACAAGTTGAAGCGCGGCGTAAGTGCGCTTGTGACGCGCTTCGAATGAACGATTCCACGTCGTCTGTGCCTACCCAGAGATCACCTCCGCCTTCAGCAGCAGTGGCTGGACCTGTGATCCACCCATAGCACTGGTGGAACGTTTTTACCAGAGGACCCACCATGAGACTGATGGGCTGATGACAGCCTTCCTTTGGGATGTGATACTGGCTGTGAAGCAGACGAGGACCGTCCTCCAGATGTGCATCACGGACTTAACCATTTCCAATAATACGTAGGTCACAAAACTTGGAGAAACCGTCTCCCATCAAGAGCCAGGCCGCGTCTACCATGCGCGTTTGCGTGCAGAATCCGCGTGAAAGACATAGGCTTGCAAAAGGACTGTCGCCATTCGCACTATGAGAAACTTAGAAAGAACGGCATGTGTCAGAATTCTGCGTCAGTCTGCCTTTTGCGAAGCTTTCCGCGGTTCCCCGTATTCGTGCGAGAACACACACACTTTGCAAGTGTGATTCCAGCGGAACCTGACTGTTTTGCTGCAACTGCAAGGCAATGTTCATGGTGTGAGTGGCTCTCGGGGGAACTGCTGCACTATGTAGACGTCGCCTTGCCACAGCAGTGGGGGGTGGGAGGTGAGAGGGTGAGAATGGCTGTTGCGAGGCGTGGGTGGAAGGCGTCTACACGCGTGGGATGATCACGACGCGGGCAACTGATGCTTCATACGTGTAGGAGGCCGGAGCTCATGCCACTTAGTCTACGCGAGTGGGATGATCTCGACGCGGCTGACGCTTCATGGTGTTGGGAGGCACGTGTGGGAGGCCACTTAATCTACACGAGTGGGATGATCTCGACGCGGCTGACGCTTCATGGTGTTGCGAGGCACGTGTGGAAGGCCACTTAATCTACACGAGTGGGATGATCTCGACGCGGCTGACGCTTCATGGTGTTGCGAGGCACGTGTAGGAGGCCGGAACTGCTGCCACTTAAACTACACAAGTGGGGCGATCTCGCCGCGGCTGACGCTTCATGGTGTTGCGAGGAGGCCGGAACTGATGAAACTTAATCTACACGGGTGGGATGGTCTCGCCGCGGCTGACGCTTCATGGTGTTGCGAGGCACCTGTAGGAGGCCGGAACTGATGAAACTTAATCTACACGGGTGGGATGGTCGCGCCGCGGCTGACGCTTCATGGTGTTGCGAGGCACGTGTAGGAGGCCGGAACTGATGAAACTTAATCTACACGGGTGGGATGGTCTCGCCGCGGCTGACGCTTCATGGTGTTGCGAGGCACCTGTAGGAGGCCGGAACTGATGAAACTTAATCTACACGGGTGGGATGGTCGCGCCGCGGCTGACGCTTCATGGTGTTGCGAGGCACGTGTAGGAGGCCGGAACTGTTGCCACTCAATCTACATGCCTGCAACTATCCGAAATGTGACTAACTAGACCCCGATTATCCCGAAAACGTTTTATGGCAGATGGCAGTAGCCACTCTTAAAAGATTGATCTTTCTATTTATGGCTGACATGAACAGCTACCCAGAATTGAGCGGTTGCATGTTTAGTGGCCAGCCCCCATGCAAGCGACATGACCCCCTTGCTCCAAGACTGGATTCTCAAAAAAGGTATCCAACAACTTCTCCAAGTTGCCAGCTCTCTTGTCAGCTGACGCAGTGTTTCGGACACGGGTTAACTGTTGGAAACGTTCGCCCGCAAACCTTGGAAGTTCGAGAGCTGCAGTCAAGCAGATCCACACATGTTGCCCGGTGAAGGCCTGAGCGCTCTTTCCTTCCCCGCTGTTGCGGCGCGACTGTCTTGCGCTGGCTTGCGGCGTGCGTGCGTCACACGCACGCGTAAGCGTCCCCACAGCAGACCCCAAACTTGGGGGGTCCTCAGGCCCGCTCGAGCCGACCTCCCACTCCCAGCCCCGTCGTGACCATCAAAGCGCTCGCTTTGTTGGATACAAAATGAGGGAGGCAGGGTGCCCTTGGACTAGATGAGTGAAACGGATTGGTAAACGCAACAGGCAAATAAGGAAGAACATTAACAAAGAACAACGCGCAAAGAGCCGGGGGAGCGAGCAAGAACGACAGGGCAACAAGTAACCATCGGGCAAGGCAAAATTACCGACGTGGATTGACGTGTCCAGAGATAACGCCCAAAGTAACAGGGGATCGCGAAACGCAAGCGAGCCACGAGAACATGCGCGACAAGCGCGTTTGCGTCGAACTCTAGTCGCAAAGCAGCAGAGTGGAAGTTCAAGCCCCGCAGCAGCAGCCAGGAGCAGGAGCATACAGCAAGGACGTAGTACAAGATTGAATACCAAAAGCCTTGGCGCAGATGACCAGCAAGTGCAGGGCAAGGGCGCAACCGGAAGCCAGGCGAAGCTGACTATCGAGACCAAGCAGGGAGGACCAAGCAGGGAGGACCAAGCAGGGAGGGCTTCAGGCAACTCAGGGACAGAGAAGGAGCAACAAGCACATGCTCGAAGTCAAGCAGAAGGTGACAGTTATGACAAGGCGATGGCTGAACTCCCGTGAGTGCTGGCTTGAGGCCTTTCATGCCCTGCGTGCGTTCAGTGTGACTCTGCAAAACACTGACTTAGTGCAGCGTGCCGCGCTGCGCTGCTTTGCCCTGTCCCCATCATGGCTTTGCCCGGTTTTGCTCACAGCCAGCCCGACGCGTTGTCAAATTGCCCCAAGAACAGGTTGCTTGATGGTTATTGGCTGCTTGACTGATGACTGCTTCCTGCCGACTTCGGCAGAGCAACGTTGTCAACTGATTGCTCATGTTTAACACGACTGCAAAGGAGACGGCCGGCGTGTGAAGCCTCTCGTCGTGCTGATTTCCAGGGCGTGCGGGGCCTCACTCGTTTGAATAGTCTGTTTCTCTGCAGACTTGTGTTGCAGTTGCGCTGCAACTTCCAAAACATTTCCCTTTTTCTTTCTCTCCGCTCGTTCCACTGCCCCCCTTGCAAGCTTTGAAGTTTGAACCGTCGCGGTTGGCGGCGTTTGCCTGAAGGATCCAAGTGTAGCGTGCCAAAAATTACTACACAAAAATAGCTTTTGTGTAGTAAAATCGTTGTGTAGCAAAAACGGGCAATTTTACCACATTTACTACACAAAATTACTACACATTTTTTACAAATGTGTAGCATTTTTACTACACTGTGTAGTAATTTTCTGTGTAGTAAATTTTTGTGAAATTTCGAAGTGCATCCAAACTGCATTCAAACTGCGTTCAAACTGCATTGGCGTTGTTTTTGCCAGTTTCCGAGGCGCGTCAAACCTACATCAAACCACAGACAAACTGCATCGAAAGCACATCGAACTACATCCAAGCTGCATGCAAACGGCATCAAACTACATCAAAACATCAACACTACTTCAAACTTCATCAAATCTACATTTTTTAAGAGGTGGGACGCCAGTTTTCCTCAATTTGGAACACAACGAGAGATAAATCAACTATGTAGCACAACATGTCCAGTCACCCACAACTGCCAGTCTCATTGTTTGTGCGATCACCTTGCGAGCTGAGCATTGCGCTATAGAAGGGTGATCTTGTGAGTCGTGAAACTGTGGGGCTGGGCGAAAAAGGTTTTGAAGGGAGATGCGGCATGATCAGTGGGACAACTGGAAGGGCTATATAGATTCGCAAGAACTGCACAAAAAGCATGACAGGAAAGTTGATCTTGCGGGCTGAAACAAAAGCAGAAATGGGTTTGTTTTTCAAGTGGAGTTCACTGAAACAGCTTTTGTTTCTTTCACGGTAGATTCTGTGACGATAGTTGAAACCGCACATGTTGGATGGGCCCTCGTTGCTGGACAAAGTGGTGGCCGAGAAGAAGGCCTCCCTGAGGACACCTAAGAAGCCAGCAAAAAAACATCCGCAGACCCAAACGCTGATGTTGATGGCGTGGAGAGTTGCTTGCGAGACTTCATGCAACGTTGGAAGTCTACAAACCTGTGGATGTTGGTGCTGCCGCCAGTGTCAGGGCCAACAAAGTGGAACAGAAACGCGACCCCAGCCTCAGTGGATGCTTGGTTTGGTGGATCTGTGCTACGAGATCATTATGAAGCGAAGCTCTTGCGGTCAGTTGTGAACAAGGCCATTTCCAAACTGCTGCTGCACGGTGGGGCCACAAACAACACATCGAGAAAAGACAGAGATTGGTCAGGATGTGGGATTTGTAATCCGTCTGATTCTTTACTGGTATAAAAAAGCTGCGGAGCAATCAGCTTGCTGCGATGAAGGCCTCAAGAAGTTGAAAGGCGATGAAAAGATTAAGGCCTGGAGATGACTGAGATTTGCGTTTGACACTCAAGACCAGAGTTGCATCTTGCGATGGCCCACGCTGTGTGTCACTTGCCTAGAGGAAACACGCCAACACGGTTCCTTGTGGTTGAATTACAAGACTGAGGCATAACGCGTTTGCAATCGAGTATCAATGCTCGGGCCATATCAACCCTCACTTTGGCGATCGAGTATCAATGGTCGGGCCATATGAACTCTCACTTGCCATTCAAGGTTGTATATTCTCCAAAGACATGTAGCCCTTTTCCACACCATGCGCGCGGCGCAGGTCCAGGCCGTGATTGATGCTATCCAAATAGACCTTGACGACAGCCTGTCGAACGAGGTTCAAGACAAACATGAGGAGGGGGGCTCGCGCCATATGCGAGCCGACTCACGATGACCAACACTCGGACTCAGGGGAGGAGATGCAGTCTTTAGCAGATGCACGAGAGGGCCCGACAGGCCGCCAGCATGGACAAGGAGACAGAGAGAGCAAACAAGGGTGACTGAAGACAAAAGCAACATCTTCGAGTCTGGAAGTATCGTCAAGTTCCTCCAACCGTGACGCCAGTACCACTGACACCGACACACACAGCGCATTGAACCTGGCTTCAAGCTCAAAGAAATTGTCCGACCATGACATCATAGCAGCAGCACTGAAACACCAGCGCGAGTGGCAGGAGAAAGGCAAAACAAAGCCGAAGAGAAAACACTGTACTTCCTCAGAAGACAGCTCGTTTGAAGAACTGAAAGAGGCGCCAAAAAAAGAAAGAAAAGAGCAAACAAGAAAAACCCAAAGCTGATGGAAAGATTAAGGCAAAGCCCAGGGCAAAGCCCAAGGCAAAGGCCAAGGCGAAGGCAGACGAGGGCAAGAAAAAAAGGCGCAAGCGTGAGCCAATCAAGACCTGTCTTGCTCTTTCCCCCCCCCCCCCAAAACAAACATGGAGGGCACTCTGACCAGGGTGAAGGATGGACATGTTTGGCCATTTGATCACAGTAGCTTTGTCCAATTTGTTTGGCTCTCTCTACCGTGCGCCAGGCGAGAAGCTTGTGGGAAATGTGCCTGGACTTTAAGCGCGAGCAGAAGGAGCTCGGTGTGGGCCTTGTGAGGCTCATCAAAGATGTCTATTGCCAGAGGACAGAAGGAAGGTTTTGAAATTTGGCAACCATGAGCCTTTCTGATGTGAAGAAAGAGAGGTTCGTGGAGTCGGCGGCGACTGTCAATCCTTTCAGTGACAGTTGATACACATGATAGTGTTGATGCTGCGGTGGTCCAGATTCTGCATGAGGCAGAGAGTCTTTTGCAAGTGTGTGCGAGAAAATGTGTTTGTGACAGGAGACCCGACCCGCGCCGCTTGTGCTGTGCATCCAATAGAGTGACAGCTGATACACATGATAGTTGATGCTGCGGTGGTCCAGATTCTGTGCATGAGGCAGACTCTCTGCGCAGCCATAGATGAAGAAGAAGGTGGACTGGTCCAGAGTCACTACGGATGAGGAGGACAAGCGATACGCTGATTTCGTGGAAGAGCGGGATTGGAACCAAGCTTTCAACGTGCCTCATGGGAAGTTTCGTACCTTCAGGCAGACATGGTTCCTGAACCACCAGCGCGGCAAAGAACCTAAGCCCTGGTGAGTGTCTTTTTTTAAGTGTCCATGCGCACAGACTGTTGATTCGGCAGCTGTCCGATGGTACAGCGCGTGAGATGGTGAGATTTTGGGCGAAGACATGCTGCAATAGTGTTTGCTGTGCATGCTTTGAGAGTGCTCGTGTCTTGCGCGAAGGCGTTCCAGCAAGACTATACCAATGCACATGGCTTATAACAACCAAACCCACTTTTGCATCAGTGTTGCCGAAAAACGCATCGCAAAAGCACTGGAACGTGTGCCCAAACTGCTAAACAAGTCGGCAAATAAGAATTTGGGCATTAGATTTAGGACATTTTCAGATTTTTTATCACAGGTTTCAAGTTCATTTTTACATTTTTGTTTGGTTGGCTTGGCGGAAAATGAGCCCGAAATGAAGCTCTGCCACTGAAAATTCCACGAAACTACATCACAGCCAGAATTCATTCAATGTAAGCATTTTCAATTTATATATCACAGGTTTCAAGGTTTTATTCCATTTTTGGTTGGCTTGGCGGAATATGAGCCCAAAATGAAGCTCTGCCACTGAAAATTCCACGAAACTACATCAACCACAGCAAGAATTCATTCAATGTGCCAAGCAAATGCACTCAAAACTCCGCACAAAGCTGCAAACCTATGTTGAAATTGCACTAACAGTGCAAAAAAATGCGTTACATCATCCAAAACTGCATGCAAACTGCCCAACTGCATGCACATTGCATTGAAACTGCACTCAACCCGCAATCAAACTGCAATCAAACTCCACTGAATTTGCAATAATACTCAAAGGAGAGGGAAACTCAGTTTTCTCAACAACGGGGGAACCCGGGACCTTAAAAGGAACGAACCCCGCCGTGACTGCGACCTCTCCCTTAACCTTGTGGGCAGCGCGTGCAACGCGCTCTTTTCAGCACTTGAGCCAAAGCAATGACATGCGGACATGCCATTGGTCTTGTACCTTGCAACATGAGTACCTACCTCATGAACCTCTGGGCCATAAATGTCATCGTGATAATTGACTCCCCCCTCATTGACGGCACTGAGGGAGTGTCTTGGGCGCATTACCACGCCAACTTGAAGTCAAGTTTACATCACAACGACTGACGCAAGTTATTCAAGCATCGCCCAGGCACTTGCACACTTTTGGATATTTTGCGGACATGCTGCAGCGCACTAGGCAGCTGCTTTAGCGGGATCTACTTTCACGAACATCTTCAAGCTTCTCTGGAAGGTCAACACGAATGCCGAGCAACCGGATGGCATGATCCCACTTGTTGGGTGGAAGAGCTTTCGTGAAGATGTCTGCTGACTGCATGTCTGTTTGGACGTATTCTATCGAGATGTGTTCGCTTTCAAGCTGCTCTGCGATGCAAGCGAGGTTCACCTTGTGCGTGCGTTGTACACAGCGTAGCTTGGATGAGAAACCTTTCTTTGCTACGAGGATTGTCGCCTGATTGTCCTCGTGGATCTTGAGATGGAATGGTCTGTCCAAGATCAGCTCCCATAAGCTGAGCGCAGGAAGTGCCTCCTGGTACAGGGAGTACGCAAGAGACACGATTTCCGCCTCGGCTGTCGATCGGGAGACCAAGGTCTGCCTTTTAGACACCCACGCGAGGGGGAAATGCGTATGTGGACCACTCAAAGTCAAGAAGCCTCCGGACGTTGATTTTGCGTCTCGTTCTCCAGCGAAATCGGCGTCCACATAGAGAGACAGATGCAACTCATCAGTCGAATCCTGAACTGTGCCAACTAGCGTGCTGTTAACCGTGCTGTTTATGCAGACAAGCCTATCTAGCTTATCGCAGTTCCTAGACCATTTCTGAACAAAGGAAGCAAGGTCGCCAATGGGCTTGACCAGGTCCGGGCGTGCCAAACGGCCGAGCCATAACGCTTTCATCAACACGCGGCAAGCGGCGAAGCCGAGCTCACCCTCCAAGGCGTCATCTGCAGGGTCTAGAGATCCAGCGGGACAGAATGGAGTGGTGGCATCACGCAACTTTTCAGTTTTTAGCTGTGCAACCTCAAGATATAATGCAACCGTTTGACGAGCATAATCTCGCGTCGAACGCCATGCCCCCTTTCAATCTGCCCATTGCGGCATTAAGATCGGGTTCAGTTGGGTCCTTTGGAGCATCTATCAAAAGGTGATTCCTGCCTAGCACCCGATATATGTCTTCTGGGGGTTCTATATCAACCAGTCTTGTTAACTTTTCCCAGAAGTCTTTATGAAGGTGGCTGGGGCCGGCCAACGTCAAGTCGTCGACGTATGTCGAGAGAAGTAACCCGGACTCCTTGAACCAGAAGTTTCCAGGAAACTCTGCGACCTCACGCCCTCCATCACTAATGAAGCCTTTGAGGTGTGCCTTTCAGAGTCCGCCAGCGTCAGGATGCCCATAAAGAGCTTTAACGAGCAAAACCACAGGTTTCACGAAACGCTCGCGCCACCACCTTGGCCGGAGCTCAGGCGGGAGTGTGATCCAAGTTTGGTACTTGGATTTCAGCAGTGCTTGTACATAAGCCTTTATAGCGTCCGCTGTTGTGGTGGAGTTCCCTGGCAGGGATCCATAAGCGAGACAGTTATTCAGACCTTGTACGCTCGTGGGATTTGCTCCCAGTTCTTGGTAGACAGCTGCTGCGCCATGTTCGTCTTTCGCACAGTCTCCGCGATACACAATCCTACCTTTCATCTTCTGAAGGTGTTTCGCGAGTTCGGCGAACTTGACGGATGCTAGCGACATCAACTGCCCGAAATGAACTTTTATACTGGATCGTCGCGCCTCAGCAGCGACTTGATCATACTCTCGGACTGAATTTAGATCCCAAGCACCGGCTTTCTCCAGGCCTGTGGCTTCAAGTCGAACGGCTTCAAGGGCTTCCGGGGAAGCCAACATTTCGGCACGTGACAAGAGTCTGGTCACCATTGCGGTGATTTCAGGATCCTTCTCCTCCTTGACTTGTCCTAGGGAATGTGCGATGAGATTTTCAACATCAAGAACTTGTTCAAGGATGTCGTGACACTTTTCATCGGACTCGACAGCAATACCTATATCTTCCAAACCAGAGAGAGGGGATATGTGTTTTAGCTGCTGCTCACGTTCCCGGTGATCGAGAGGCAATGGTACTTGGACAGGCATCGCAGGCACAACGTGTTGTACTGTCGGATACAGCGCACGGGCAACTGTGAGACACATGCCTTCGGGGTAGAAAGCGGTCTTTGCGGTCTTGTTACCTGCTGCAAGCGAGTGTTTATACCCTTTTTCGTGCGGGCACTTGAATGCACTTAGCGCGGATGCGAGGGTGCTATTGCTGGTCATGACTTTCCATGGCTTTTTGATGGGGTAACCATTGCTGTCCTTCAGACCTAGGGCGCAACCGTGGAAGGTCGCTGGGGTGAAGACCTGTGCGTGTTCCTTAAAGAATGCAGAAACATCATCCCTAGAGCTGTCGCAATCCCTTGGCCATTCAAACGAAACACTACCCCCCTGATGGAGGACAGCCTCAGCGTGACGTCTGAATCTGGAGAACAACTCTCTCGACTCTCTAACCTTTTGCTTCAGTTTCTTTTTGAACTGGCTTCCTAACTTGGCCTTATTAAGGCGTTGCCATGCTGAACCTGATGTGCAGGGGATTGCAGCCCAGAGATTGGGTTTATCACATGCAATTGGATTTCTCCTTCATCTGTGCTAAGGTCGATGAACTCTTTAGCCAGCCTAACATGAGGTATGCCAAGACCTTCAAACACGCGACCCATATTGGACTCTGGTGAACATGCGTATTCGAACATCACAGGCAACTTATCAATGCGTGCCTGTCGCTTGCGGGCGCGATGATTTCCTACCTCAAACTGCTTGGGCTGCGGAGCTTCAACCTCTGCGCTGCACGGCATGCCAAAAATTGGCAATGTATCTGGACGACCGTTCTTTGACGCTTCGGTGAGAGGTGTCGGCGGTACGGAGTCTAACATCACGGCTGCACCTGTGGTGATAACGCAATCGGACTGAATGGGTTTTAACTTGAACACTGTGAACCCAGTCCATGGATCTCCAAGTGAGCGATTAGGTCGGCCACCAAACCAACCATCGTGGATGTTGTCTGCTTTGCCCCCCTGAAACACGGCACGAGTGGTGCGAGCTGCAGTAAATCTTTCTGGGGAAGCGGGGCAATCCTCGACCTCCTTTAGGGTAAAAAGATTCTGCCTTGGCATGATATGGCACCGAACCAAACAGTTGGCATTTTTTTGAACACCCAAAAATCTTCACCTTGCGATGTAGCGGTTGTCGCTGGCGCGGAATCGAAAAATGAGGCACCGGGTCTTGAGGGAGCGGGCTCCCCAGCTTCGGCTGCATCAAATTCATGCGCAACGTCTTCTGCACTAACTGCGATTTTAGAATCTTCCTCATGCTCGGATGCGTGGATTGCTCTGGCTAGCTCCAGGGTTTTACCTGGGCTGAATGGAGCAGGCCTGTCGAACGACATGGTGAGGCATGCAAATGGGTAGCTAAACGTATGCAACGAATAGGGCAACCCTGATTGCAAGTGGATGCTGCGACAGCATTCCTTCTCTTCGCGAATGTCGCGCTCCAGGACGGTATTGTGGGGCCACCTGTTAGGCAGGCTTGTCTCTGGGATGAGACCGACTTCATGGGCCGCTCCTTCGAGCTCTCCTGCTGCATCCATTTTTATTAGACATGCTGGCGGCGAATCAGTGGCCCGAAGGCCCATGAACTGACGGAAGTTTTTAACATGCGCTTGCGTGTCTCGCCTACTCACGGGGTATGCAAGGCGGACGCCTGAGAAAACATCACGTACAACATGGTGGGATTTGATTCCTCCGAAACCTACTCCGAGATGTTCATCGCCCATGGCAAGAATCACAGAATCGGTAGCCAACTGTTGAAATGGTGCGGTTGGGACATCGACTTTGTCGTCTGATCTGGTATCCTTTTTGTGCGCTACCCTTGCAGAAGTGGTCTTTGAGATGGAACACACCTTGCAAAACGGGTTCTTAGGGAAATGGGACCTCATGTGCTCAGGAGATTTTGCTTGCTCCTTCAACGCAGTATCATGTGTCGGGTCACCATCCCCGAAGGCGATCGACGGAAGTGCGTGCTCGGGAGGAGGGGCTTCCTCGGCCGCTAGCATGTTCACAGGAACCTGATCTGGCTCACCTTCATCTGACGCTTGGCACGAGTCATCGCACAAAGAAACGACATCGTCTTCGGCCGCGCTCATAGCAGCGGCTTCAATCGGCCAGAGGTGAGTTGACGACTCTGCCAACTTGGGCTTTACCACCTCATCATACTGGGGAACGTGTTCCACTACCTAGATGCATTGATGCGCGCATTGCGGGGCACGTTAATCTTACATCTACTGATGTCCTTTGGGGGAACAAGGTGTGGAACATTTTCACGTGGATCCCAAATGAATAGGTGTCCGTCCTTGATCCATTACGGTTTTCCCGATGGATTGCGCTGGTGGGCAATCACGGAGGACGTACACCTGCGCTTCAGCAGGTATCACTCGGCTGTCCTCGAACCCTAATGAAGTAGTGCCTTGTTGGGCACCACCCCCGGTCGCAAAACCTACGGGTGTGCTGCTCTCGCGCACGCACTTGATCATGTTGCTATTCAAAGCTTGACGTCCGATCAAGTGTCTCCCTGCGGCAGTATCCCAAAGCCAACTGATGCGATTGTCGTCAGAAGCAACGCTTGCCATTGCCGGAATGAGCTGCGCAACAGCTGCGCTCGCCTTTGGCGGCGGCGGTGACAACAAACTTTTGGGCTTGGGACCAGTGTACTTGTTTGTATCACTGTGGAGAAATGCGCACTGCTTGGCCTTGCACGAATTATAGGCATAAAACATGCGTGGCGTCTTGGCTTTCTCTGCCGCGGTCATATTGGCTGGCTTGCTGATGGCCTGAGACCTAGGAGTAAGGTTATAGTTCGAACCACCCTTACCTTTGCCCTTGGGGGCTGGTGCTGCATTAGCTTTAGGAGGAGGCGGCTTTGGATCTTTAACCCACACACCCACACACCCACACACCCACACACCCACACACCCACACACCCACACACCCACACACCCACACACCCACACACCCACACACCCACACACCCACACACCCACACACCCACACACACCCACACACCCACACACCCACACACCCACACACCCACACACCCACACACCCACACACCACACACCCACACACCCACACACCCACACACCCACACACCCACACACCCACACACCCACACACCCACACACCCACACACCCACACACCCACACACCCACACACCCCACACACCCCACACACACCACACACCCCCACACACCCCCACACCCCCACACCCCCACACCCCCACACCCCCACACCCCCACACCCCCACACCCCCACACCCCCACACCCCCACACCCCCACACCCTTCGGCGCAGGGGCTGCCGGAGTCTGCTGGTCAGCAGATTTATCCTTCTTGCTCTTCTTATTCTTCTTCTTGGGCTTGTCTTCGCTGCTTGCTGCAGGCATGGCATTAGGATTATTCCCCTGGGACATGACGGCTGGCTTGATTTGAAGACTTTTGTCAAACTCATCCCTGGTCCGCTTGTCCTGATGGAGCTCCAAGGCTAGATCAACCTTGGACCACAACCATTCCGGCTTCCTACGGTGGCTGCCGATAGGGGCTTCCCGTGCCTTTTCTACCTTAGGCTTCAGCGCGGTGCACTTTTCCAGCTCATATAACAGGTGATCAAACAAGGTTGTTTCCCTGGGTTGTTCTGCCACGGGGATTGCGGTCAGCACGTAAACGTACTTCTCCCGAAAGGCATCCAAGTCAGCAAGGGACGGACCTGCAAGAGACAACTTTAACAAGTTACGACCTCCTAAGGTTCCGATCCTACGTCGTTCCAACTGGAAGTGCTTGAAGATGGCGCGCAACATGATTCTCCCTACGGGCATCCCACCTGACGAGATTCTCTCTTGTTCAACCATGTTTTGAAACAAGAGCCCGAACTTACCTTTGCGGTAGGTCTTAAGGAGCTTTGCGGCTACTTCACGATCTAGACGTGGGAAACGCTTGTCCGCGATGAGTTCTTGCTCGGTGGAGGACATGCATGCTTGGGCCCACTGGTAAACTTCATCTCCGGGGGTCTTCTGGAGTCGACCGATGGCCATCAAAACTTGGTTGACGAAACCTCTAGCCTGACCAGCGTTCTCCGGAGGGGATGGTAGTACAAGATCCTTGAGATCCTTGACGCGGACAACGGACTCCTCATATGCGGCGTGATCTACGGCGGTCATGCCTGCACTGGAATCGGCAGCTTGAGACGGGTCTGCATTGGGGAACTGGCCAGAGCCTCCCCCACCTCCCCCACCACCATTCATGGTGAGGTATGGGCATTCCGTGTCTTCATGGCTGCCGCCGCAAACTCAACATTGTGGGGTATCATCATCTCCCTCGGAGTCTGATGATGAGTCGGAGCTTGCGGCCGATGGCGCTTGTGGGGATGACGAGTACAACCCTCCCAACATTGTGATTGTTACTGGCGGAACACGAGTGCCGTTGCCAGCTTTTGGCGGAGGCGGCGCCCCTGCGAGGGGCGTGGGAGGCACTGGAGGTGGTGCGGCCGGAGGCTGGCGGAGCCACTTGATTAGCAACCAATTGTGAAAGCTGCTGAACCATATCCGCTAAAGCCGTCACTTGCACTCTCACATCGGCTTGATCCCTTGTACCGTCTCTACCCAACCCGCTAGTCCTCGACGCGCCGGGGGCTGCGTCTCCAACAGAGGACGCTGCTCCTAGCACTGCCGAATGGCCTGCGAGATGTTGACTTGTTGCACCCCCACCAAGTAGTCCCTTGAATCAGCTGGGGCATCGTGACCAAGTCCTGAACTTTGAACAGAACCACACGGAGGGTCGGGGATAGTACTTGTAACAGCATTCCCTTGCGACGATGCGGCAACACCGGAGGCATCTTGTGAATCTGAAACCTGAGGTGCTCCAACCGGCTGATGGGTTCCTGGGGGAGCTGTGCCCTGACTTGAGGCTTTAGCCGCGCTTGATTCCGTAGCTGTTTCGGCTATTGATGCGGCTTTTGGCGGGGACTCTTGAATCGGAACAGGGGTCGCACGAGCTTGTTGGGTGAGGTGTGCAACAACACGTTCGAGATCACAAAGTCGTTGATGCATCACAGAATTTTCCTGGGACAATCCACGAATGGTATGCTCTTGACTGGCAAAGGTTTGTTCTCTTTGCGAGATTGCCTGTTGAGCCTCTTGAACAATGCGTTGAACCTCTTGCTGAGCGTCCTGTTGAGTGGCATTAACAACCTGTCGTGCGTTCTCGACATGGCCAATGGCTTCCTGTCGTGTCTGCTCGATTAGGTGCCTAGCCTGAGCCTCACTCTGTTGTGCTGTTTTGTTTGTACAGCCTGCTGCGCTTGCGAAGCTAGCTGAGCAGCCTGAACCCTAACATCTGATACTTCTCTTACAGCCCTTTCCCTGATCCATCCGGCCTCTTGTCGCGCCTGGCGGCGGCCTGCTGTTGGTGCAAGGCGTGATTGGCTGCCTGAGAAGCGAGGTCGGATGCTCGATGAGCTTGCTGCACGCTCCAGCAATAAATGCCGCAGCCGATACGTTAGTCATCGGGTCGGGTAATTGCGATCCCTGTGAAGGAAACTGAATGGCTGGGGAAGCTTCGGATGATGTAGGTTCCGACACGATCGGACCACTCGGGGGTGATGATGGTCGTGTTTGGGCTGCTCGTTGAGGTGTGGATGTGCGAACTGTGGACATAGCTGCAGGAACCATGTTGAACGGGGTTCCGAGGGCGGTGATAAGCCCGTTGAAGCCATGACACAGCAATGCAATTTTGCACTCACACGAAGCTAGCTCCACGCGCTTTGAGCAGCGTGTCAAAAGGTGCTACGAGGAGATATCCCTGGATTGGCAGCTGGTTGCGAAACGCTCAAGTGAGCCACTCAAGAAAATACGCCCTGCTGTTTTGCACCTGATGAATTCTGTACTTGTACTTGTACTTGTAGATTGATTGATCCGCACTGCCGCACTATGGTGCTTTATCGAAGGATGTTGCCAAGCTGCTAATGAGAAAAGTCTGCAAATCGAAGGCCTGTAGCTGCAAAGATGCTGTACCGCGCAAAGCGACGGTTTTAACGGCTTGCAAAGAAAGGCTATCGAAGTACCCGACTGGCGGGCAGTTGGGATGCAGACCGATGGAGCTCCTCGAGGTACTGCGAAGGGTGCAGGCCCCTTGCCGCCGGAATGAAAAATCGATTCCGGGACTCGATGTACTCCCCAACGTTCTCAAGCGCGTTGGCAAATCCGCTCGGCCCAAAATGGGGGAAGTTGCGGAACGCTGCGATGCCTGTCTTCTGCGCCTCGCGGACGATCGCAGCTTGATCGTCCACGGGGACGTGGGCTCCCAGCCCCAAGAGAGCGTCTGCCTTCCCGGCCCTGCCCAACCTTTCGTGTACGATTTTTATCGCAGAGAAAGTGAGTCCAGCTGTCGCCTTCGCGTGATCCAGGGCGACCTGGAACTCGCGGCGTCGAAATTCGCTTGCTGCCCTGCCAACGAAGGATAGTACCACAAAATTGATAGGTGCGTAGTCAGCTGCGAATTGAACGAGATGCCGGATCACCTCGGGGTTGAGGTGGGGTCCCTGCTGCCCGACGTCAAGAACTCCGTGCCAGTCAAGAGCGATGGTGAGCTCCTTGGGCGACACTGGCCTTGCAGGCGGCGGGGGTGGCGCAGGCGGCGGCCTTCTGGGTGGCGATCGAAAGCGTGCGCCAGCCTCGGAAGTTGCAGCGCTTGCAGCAGCTGCTTTAACGACCTGCGGCGGTGGCGGCTTGACGATGTACCCTTGTGGTGGGTTTGAGCCTGACTTGCTTCTGGGTTCGGCCTTGTTCGCGGAGGCGCCTTGTACCCGAATGCACTCTGAGTCCGAATAGGAGACCTCGCTCGAGGAGGTGATTTCCTTGGGATATCTGCTTTTGCCGGTACCGAAGAAGCTGCACGAGGAAGTTCCTTGGGCAATGGAGGCTTGCTGCCAAAAATGACCTTTGGTGCGGCCTTTGGTGGCGGTTGCTGTATTGCTCCAATCCTCCGGCTATGCAAAGCAATAGGCTCAGCGTGCGTCGGTGCCTCGTATACGCGCCGAGGCACGTAAGCTGCCCTGCCAATTTAAGAGATTCCGCGTCCTGCGGAGGCTCCTCTTCTGAGCTATAGGCGTCGAGACGCTAGTGCTCCGCTGGTCCTGGGCGTCGATCTGGAGATCGTGATCGCGAGCTTGTGGATGATCTTCTTGGGGGATCTCTCCACGTCTCGTCCGCAAGCGAATACGGGTCAGCCTGACGGAGATGTCCGGATGTCCGAGATGTCGCCTCACGCGGCTGTGCAGCCTCCCGAACGAGTACCCAAGTGCCGTGCTCGTCAAATCGTGTCACAGCGTATATACTGTTCTGTGGAGCCAATACAATGGGCCGTGTGGCAAGGGAAGTCCTGGATGGCCTGCCCTGCCGCGCAAGCGCGGGTTCAACACTGTGTGCCCGTTGTTCCACAGGGGTAGCAGCAGTCGGTCCTTGTCTCGGAGGCGATGGAGACCTCGACCTTCGTGGCGATGGAGACCTCGATCTTTGTGGCGACCGTTCCCTGCTGCTCTCCCGCCGCGTTTCCGCAGCTCTAGCGTATACCCCTCGAAGTGCTGTCTTGGCGGCACCTCGCAACACTTGTCTTTCCTCTGCTGATGGTCGGATACGAGGCAATGGAGTGCGTGAGTCTTGTAGCCAGGATGAAGCTGAAGGAGGCGTAGGAGGGCGTAGCCAATCCGCTGCACTGCTTGCTGCTTCCGCCGCGCCAGAGGCTGCGGCTCTATCCTGCGACTGCACACCTGACAAGACCACACCTGTGGTTTTCAACCGATGCAAGACGTTGCTGATAAGCGTTGTCCGCGGCCTGGATTACCTCAAAGGCTTCTTGGTCGAAAAACCGCAGGTGCCAACTATCCAATGTCTCACGCCAGGAAAAGAGCGCCTCAACCTGTTGCTTTGAGGCGTCTGCAAACCTGATCCACCGGAATCGTCTGTCCTGTCTCTTGTACTCGTCTACGACGATCTGTTGCAGAGTGTTGTACAGACGGGCACGCGGCCCTTTCCCACCGCGAGTGCCGCGGTGAGGGCCGACTTCCATGTGCGACCAAAAGGTCGCAGTCACGGAAGGGTTTGTTTACCCGAAAAGCGTTACGGCTGATAACCACTCAAAGGAGAGGGAAACACAGTTTTCTCAACAACGGGGGAACCCGGGACCTTAAAAGGAACGAACCCCGCCGTGACTGCGACCTCTCCCTTAACCTTGTGGGCCGCTCTTTTCAGCACTTGAGCCAAAGCAATGACATGCGGACATGCCATTGGTCTTGTACCTTGCAACATGAGTACCTACCTCATGAACCTCTGGGCCATAAATGTCATCGTGATAATTGACTATAATACACTCAAACTACATCCAAACTTCACTCAAACTGCAAAAGGGCATTCAAACTTCACTCAAACTTCACCCAAACTTCACTCAAACTGCAAAACTGCACTGTGTGAGTGCAGTTTGGGTGAAGTTTGAGTGAAGTTTTGCAGTTTGAGTGAAGTTTGAGTGAAGTTTGAGTGAAGTTTTGCAGTTTGAATGCAGTTTGAGTGAAGTTTGAGTGAAGTTTGCATGCCCTTTTGCAGTTTGAGTGAAGTTTGGATGTAGTTTGTATGCGGTTTTTGCAGCGTGCATGCAGTTCGAATGCAATTTGAATGCAATTTGGATGCAGTTTTTGCGCAATTTGGATTTCGTATCGCAATGTTGTTGCCTTCTGGATGCGCTTTCATTGCCGTGTTGAAGTTTCGATGTATGTTTTACGCGCGTTCAACACCTGTTTGGTGAAGTTTCAACGAACTTTGATGTGTTTTCGGCCGAATCTTTGCAATATTTGGGCAACTTTTAATCCAATCTTGGCGAATTCTCAGCAAATACCTGACCAAATCCGACCAAGCCTTAGAAACCTCATGATGATATTTCCATGGATTCGCCAAGGTTGCTGAATTTGCCAAGGTTGCGTCTGGTTTGTCCAGGTTTATCATCCCTGGATTTGCTGAGGTTTGGTCGGATTTGCCAAAGCGTTTCATGGTGTTCCTATGTGTGTACCAGATTTGCCCAAGATCTATTTCAATGGATTTGCGAAGGCTTGGTCGGATGTGCCCAGGCCAAAGTTTGGTCGGATTTGCCCAAATATTTCCTGGAAATTCCATGGATTTGCCAAGGTTTTGTCCGACTTGCCAAGGAATTTCCAAATATTTGCTGAGGTTCGGCCGGATTTCCCTCGGCATTTCCTTGAATTTGCCAAGGTTTGCTCGGATTTGCCGAAGTAGTTGCCAAGGTTTAGCCAAACTTGCTCAAGTATGTTCTTGGTGTTGCCAAGGTTTGGTCGGATTTACCCAGGCTTACGCATGGTTTTCCAAGGTTTGGCTGGGTTTGCACAAGTATTTCATGGTATGCCTTTGTGTGCGCCAAGGTTTGGTCGGATTTGCCCAAGTGGTTCCATGGATGTGCTAAGGTTTGGTCGGACTTGCCTTTGCCTCTGTGGCTCCTTTGTGTTATTTCCGTCCCGCAGAGCATTTGGGACAAAAAACACGCCCACATGTGCATACAGATTCCCAAGAATTTCACAAACCTTGCCAAACGCATGGGAACACATAGGCAAATTCGACCAAACCTTGGCAAATCCATGGAATACCTTGGCAAATCCGACCCAAAAAAACATATTGCACGAGTCCAACCATACCTCAGCAAATGTGCGGAATCACCTGGCCAAATCCGCGCAAATCTTAGCAAGTCCATGGAAATAGCTGGAACTACCTCGCCGAAAAATGAAATCAACTACCAAACCTTGGCAAACACCTGAGCAATCCGAGCAAACCTTCGCAAATCCAGGGAATTTCCTGAGCAAATCCGACCAAACCTAGCAAATAAACGGAAATACTTTGGCGAATTTGTTGAGCAAATCCGACGAAACCGTGAAATCTATGGAAACTCTTGGGCAAATCCGGCCAAACCTTGACAAACACCTGCGCAAATACGCACGAACTTGCGCAAATCCATGAAATTCCCACGCAAATCCAACCAAACCTTAGCTAATACATGGAGATGCCTTTGCAAATCGAACCAAACCTTGGCACATCCGTGAACATAACATAAAGCACCTGGGTAAATCCGTTCAAACTTTCGCAAATCACAATAGAAACGCATAAGCAAATCCGACCAAACCTTGGTAAACCCATACGCAAATCCAACCAAACCTTGGCACATCCATGGAAATTGTTTGGTAATTGCAAGCAAACCTTTGCAAATCCTCGGAAATGCTTGCGGCAAACGCATGAAACCTTGCAAAAATCCATGGAAAAACAACTGCGCAAATCCGACCAAGCCTTGGGAAATACTTGGGCAAATCTGATTAAACTTTGGCAAATCCATGCACGTATTTCGGCGAATCAAACGTAATCTTAGCAAATCCGCGGACATACCATAAAACACGGGGGCAATTTGACCAAACTTTGGCAAACACATGGAAATACGCAGGAATTTCCGACCACGCCTTTGCAAATTCATTTCAATGTTTGGGCAAAGCCCGTGGAATTTCCTGAGCAAATCCGACGAAACCTTGAAATTCGATGGAAATACTTGAGCAAATCCAGCAAAATCTTGGCAAACACTTGTGCACATACGCACAACCCTTAGCAAATCCATGGACATGTTGTGAAATACTTGGGCAAATTCGTTCAAACTTTGGCAAACCGCTGGAAACACATACGCAAGTCCGACCAAACCTGGGCAAATCCGTGGAATACCTGGGCAAATCCGACCAACTTGCAAAACCCGCAATTGCGGCCAAATCCATGGAATTCATTGGGCGAAACAGCCGAAACCTTGCAAACCCACGGAAAGATCTGGGCAAATCCGACCAAACCTTGGGAAATACTTGGGCAATCCGACAAATCCATAAAAATATGAAACACCTCGGCAAATCCGACCGATTTTTTTGCAACTCAATGGAAACGCATAATTACATCACTCAATACTTTGGCAAGTTCGATGCAACCGGATAGTATCAATCAAGTAGCACAAACAAAAACAGAAAGTGTTGCGCAGTATCAACTGTGTTACCACAGTAGCAACTGTCTGGCCGAGCGGCATCGATCTCATTCGGCATCCAAGAGGTTGTCACTGCGTCAGTGACATCTCTGGCAGCCAAATTGCCCAGGGAAGTTGAACCACATGAATTTTGCCTCCTGGATCTAGATTAGCACAGCCCGGCCAACGCACAAACATATAAAAGGCACATGTTCCTTTCAACACAGCGATGCCACTGTTTCACAAGTTCACACGCACTCCTCGATCTCTGCATGGTCAGGAGGGCGGTCATCATCATCATCATCCAAGAACAGCCTGGCGATCTCTGCGGCTAGCACCAAGCAAAACAAAGTCGACATCCACAGGGTCTCCATGCTGCGTGAGCCACAAAATGGCTTCGGTTTGCTCATGTGTACTCCATGGTGCACATGCAAAGGAAACGCATAATCCAAAGTTCGGCAAACTGTTTCTATTTTCCTCATGCGAACGTCTCGCCTTCCGCGCCGCCGTCATTTGCAGAAATCCGAAGGTCTGCCCCCAACAGTCTTTGCAAATCATCATGGCTGAGCTGCGCAAAGTCCTCGAAAGAAACATGGCAAGCGTTGAGTTTGGAACCACATGGCGCACAAGGAGCCGCACAACAACCCGTCCTGTCAAGGTAAGGCGCAATGATTTCCAGGCTTTGTCACTTGCAATTTCCCGGAGCATTTTTCGTACTCGGCCAACGTCCTCTTGGGACGGGCTGCCCGTGGTTGCAAATCCATCTGTGATGCCGCAAGCCAGCCTAACTGTCAGCTATAGCCAAAACCTCGCGGCCATTCGTTCGTGCAATGAAACAGCTCGATTTGCCTGGCAAATGCTTGTGACGCATCCAACGAAAGAACAATTGTGAAACTGTGTCTTGCAAAAACGCGCAAATTGTGCTAAACATCTGCTCATTGTTCCAACAAATTGGGATGAAAAAAACTACCAAAACACATGTGAAAAACAAAAAAAAACGTTTTTAGCAAAACATACTACACAAAATTGTACTACACACCCAAATTACTACACAAAAAATACTACACAAAAATTACTATACAGCAAAAAATGCAATTTTGGCCAAATTACTACACAAAAGTGTGTTGTAAAAAATGCCCAAATCTACACAACTGCCAAAAAAGTACACAAAAATGCTACACACAACTACTACGAACAAATACTACACACAAATTACTACACAACAATGATGTATTTTTGTGTAGTAAAATTACTACACTTTGATCCTTCAGGTGTCAAGACTGATTTTGAGCTCGGAGCCTTGGCGTGGCACCAGGCAGCGCTTTGCCTGATGGCGTGCGTCCACAACTCTCTCGCGGCCTTCCTTAGGTCGGTGGCGTTCGGCTCACGTCAAGCTTGCCTGAATAGGTGGCCCCAACGACTTCTTTCAATTCAGAATGCCCAGCGTCCATCACACGCTGGCGTACGCTTCTGCGCTGCCTGCTTCTGATTTTCCGTCTGCTTGTCTGAGCTCACGCAACTGTGAAATTCTTGCGTCGCGGCCTGGTTCAAGCTTTAACGTTCGCGTCTTTCTGTTGACAAGTGCCTTTCGTCTCACGCGCGCGCAGCATCGGTTTCCCAACTCGCCGCCGTCTTCGTTGAAGGAGCAAAAAAAATCAGGCGCGCCAGTGCGGGAGCCCCTTTTTTGGATTAGCCGCGCGCAGGAAAACACCGCGTTTCTGTGTCGTTTTGATCCTGCTTTGGCCAGATCAAGCCAATCCTGGCCAGGCATGGCCACGCTTGCCCGTGCTTGCTCATGCTTTCCCGTGCTTGGGGCGTGTTTGCCCGTGCGTGCCGCGTTTTTCCCCGTGCGGGGTATGGCCGTGCAAACCCGTACACGTGCAGAACCCGTGCGAAACCTGTGCCAATCCGTGAAAAACCGTGCTAACCCGCGCACGAACACCCGTGCTTTTTCGTAAAAAAACACGGGCTGGCCCGTGCCTGGTTTCGCTGCCCTTTTGGGCATTCTTCCGAGCGCAGTCGCTATTTGGGGACACTGCGGGGAAAGAAGGGCCTCCAAACACGCGGCCCGGCCGAACGTGAGCTGAGACGCGAGTCCGCCCGCTTCGCGCGCAAAGCTTGTCGCTCTTCATGTGACTTGCGGGCCTTCTCCTTCTTCATTCTCGCCACGCGGCGCGCGCAATCACGTTCATAACGATGCGCGTTCTCAATTTATCTATTCCTTGAACCTTTTTGTTGCTGTCTGCGGTTTTCTTGCAACTACGAAGCCCTGCATTTCCGCGCCTGCTTTTGGCCCTTTGTTATTGCCCTGGCCGCGCCCTTGCTCTTTCCGCTCATTCCTGTGTTTGTTCTCGCCTTGCTGCCTTGTCAGTGAGGCCCTGTTGCCCTCGCCTTGCCTGTTAGGGGCCTCTTGGCCGGTGCCCTTGCCTTGCCTGGCCTTGCAGCTGTTGCTCTGTGTTGTTTGTATGAACAGGCTTTGGGTGCGCCTGGCTCCTGGCTCGCGCATCTTCCGCGTGACCGGTGTCTCCGAAAGTTCTGATGGCTGCTCCTCGCTGTTGCCCTGACGTTTGCCTTTCTTCCCCTCAGCCTTCTTGGCAACTGCCCCAGGACTTTCTTCCTTGTGTTCCACGTTGTTTTGGCAAGCCCAGTCTGTTTGCAGAGTTCTGCTGCTTTGCTTCCCATGAAAGTTCTTGCCCTCAAGCTTAACTCCAAGCCTTCACGGGGGTCTCCAATTCCAGCCCAGCTGCCCCAGCTGTTCCCATTCCCGTCTTCTCCGGTCTTTTGCCGTCGCCCCTTGCCTGGGTTTGTTTTTCGTGCGCTCTTGCGCCGCGTTGCAAGCGGCAGTGGCAGGACTGGCAACAGGGAAATCTAGGTTAAGGTTCCGGGAATGGACGTTCTGTCAATGTCACGACATGATATATGCAAACCAGCACGGCGCCTGCGACAAACCAAGAGTCGTCGCGTCTCTGAAATTGCGGCAAGCGTTGGCGAGCCCTAGTTTGCCGGCCATGAGACGCAAGACGAAGTCAACCTTGATAAGGCCCAAGTGAAGCTCAAAGTCCCGACATTGTCGCAAAGCTGCCTTTGCTCCAGCCTCTGCAATCTTTACGGCGCAAAGGAGACGGATAAGGTCTCCAACTTTCTGAAGTAGGCGACTATTACGACTATTGCTTTACCCAAAGCGCTCGGGCACTCGTCTTATATTCGTGGCCGCAGGCTCTGTTCTGCCTTCTCTTATTACCCCGCTAACAGCTATTGTTTCGGACGCCTGCGGAATCACTGGAAAGATTGCTTGTCACGACTAATCTGCTGGCTCCGCGGGCGAATTTGTGGCTTCATGCTTGCAAGGCGTGGAGAGCGGGGCCTCTTTTTCCGGGCAAGCCTTACCTGCGCACAAACTTGCGCTAACCGCGCTAACCCGCGCTAGCCCGCGCAACCCGTGCTGGTGTGATTATTCCCGCGCGGGAGTGTTTCTTCCCGTGTTGGTGTTGTTTTTTCCCGAAAGAGTGCCCTTTTCGCTTTGGTGTTGTTATTGTCACTCTTGCAGGGCTGGAGGTGGGTGGGATGATCTCGACGTGGCTGACGCTTCTTCGCGTCGCAAGGCACGTGATGTCGACATGGCTGACGCTTCAGGGTGTTGCGAGGCACGTGTGGGAGACTTACATATAGGGGGCCAGAACTGTTGCACTTTCGTGGAACGATCTTGACGTGGCTGCCGATTCATTGTGTTGCGAGGCGCGTGTAGGAGGTTGGGACTGTCGCCGCGTAATCTACGCGGGTGGGATGATCTCGACGTGGCTGACGTTTCACGGTGTCGTTGCGAGGCGTGCGTGCTAGATAGACCGGCTGTTTGAGGCTAACGTCAAGTAACTTGCAACTTAACAAACAAGTTACTCAAGCACGCCGCAAGTAGGCTAAGTTCACAGTAGTCCCTGCACGGCAGTCCCTGCACGGTGGTCCCTGCGCAGCAGTCCTTGCGCAGCAGCCCCGTCACAGTCCTTGCGCACCAGTCCCTGCGCAGCACTCCTTGCACACCAGTCCCTGCGGCGCAGTCCTCGCGCAGCAGTCCCTGCACATGAGTTCCTGCGCGCAACTTTTGCAAAGGAGTCCCTGCCGGCAGCACTGCGCAGCAGCCCTGCGCATCAATTTCAGCAAGGCGCAGCATGTGCCTGCTGGGCAGTCCCTGCAAAGCAATCCCGGGCCAGCAATTCTGCACAGTGCATTTCGGGATTGGGGGCCAAATTGTATCTAGCCGTCACAGCTAGCTTTTGAAAACAAGTAGACCCCAAAAGCGCGTCAAGTCAGGCAGGTTCCTTTGCCTTTCGGCACAGATTTTCCGACGTGCTGCGCGCAACTCAGAAAAATGCTTGAGCTGGTCGCCGGCACGGGCTGGAACATCTACCGGTGGAAGCAACTGGGCAAGCGCTGATGCACGGCTAGCTCCGCCGTGCCGTGTTTGATTGTCAGGCACCTGCGCGAGCCTTGGGACCTCTGTAGCGCGGCGAGCGTGCAAACCTTGCGTTGTTTGCTGAACAAGCAGAGCTGCAAGCGTTCCACCATATTCCGGGGGCCTTACTGGGCGCAACGCTGCGATGAAGCTACGCGCGTTAACCTGCAAATTTTGCAAGCAGCGGCAGGCGTCGCAAGCCGACAAAGCAAGAGCGGCGCCAGCTGGAGCACCTAGTCAGACCTCAGCCGAAGTCGTCGTGCGCGACCCGCCCAACCACAGGCTCGATCTGATTGACACATGTTCCAAAGCTTCTCAGCCAGCGTTGGGCGACGCCAGACCTTAACGCTTTTGCGGGGCCAAATCTTTGCTGAAGCAAGGCGTGGGATATGTCCCGACTTTCTTCCTACCAATGCTGCTGGTTCAACTACGACCTAGTCACGAAACGAGCTGTGTCCAGGCGTCAATGCGCGGGTTCCAGAAGCAAGCTCCATAGCTTCATGCGCTTTAAACCGCAGCAATCTTGCAAGTTTGGTTGCGAGTTGGAGGACAGCCGCAGTCTGGGTCATATAGTAGTAATCGCGACATATGATAAAGCTTGCCGGTTCAAACACTGTGCGCGCGTGGGCTTTCCGTGGTGTGTTAGCGTTGCTTCCTGAAGTTGAGCGGCTGTTGCGGATTGTGCGCGTCGCTTGTGACTGGACGCTGCGCTTCAAACTTCAATCGCGCTAACCAACCCTGCAGCCAAACTATTAATTTTGTTCAGCGCGTTGCCGGCCAGCACGTAGCCAGAGAGCGTGACGCGAGTCAATCGCTTGGATTTGTGCAGCCTACAGGGACAGGCTGGTAGCTGGCGCTCGCAACCGTTTCGCAACCCCAATTAGAAGGAAAAATGCGTATGGAACAAAATCAGACAGAGAATTGCACGCAATTGACCTGCAGGCGAATAAAGCTCTTTGCGAAGCTCCTCTGGGTGTGCACCTTATAAAGCATATGCCACATAAGACGTTCAGTTAGTTTAAACTAGAAGTTGAGCAAAATAGCAAAGGAAAAATAGGTAACTTTCCTGCTTTGAGCAAGGGGTCAAAGAGGCATTCCTTTCCAAACATGAGTCAAGCAGAATTAACAAGGGAAGGGGCTTCATCTGAATTGCTATTTACAAATTGAATTTGAATTTGATTCATGTCCAAATTGATTCCCAAAATAAACTTCATTGAAAAGGGCATGGAGTAGCTTTAGATTGCAGTACGCAGGAGACACTTTGGGACTTATAGGTATGACATAGCGCAGGCAGAGGTGACACTGACTTGTCAGCCAAAGTCCACTTATGATCTTCCTGTCGCGCAACATGGAAAACACAAGCTTTTTGACACACGAACTGAATGCTCCCAAGCCCGTCCTGGGCACGCGCCGAGGGCTCCCAAAAGGCAGCAAAGCCAACAACTCGGACTCTCGCGCGTACGTGCGTAGCAAGGTCCCTAATTCTGATGACATCTACACACGGCTTTTTGATGAAACAAAAGGGGTTTGGTAGAAGGGCGCAGGGCAACAACCTCGAGACTCGGCAGATCTGGGCTCTTGTTCGTATCCTGGGAGCAAACTGGTTTCCAAACAAGACAATCGCAAAAACTAGCCGTCAGTGCCAAGCTTGCTATAGAGCATGTAAAACGATGTTCTCGAAATGTCGACACATTTTCTTGCTAGACCCAGTGAGAGTCACCAGTTATAACTCCCCACAAAACAGAGGCAGCTACGCAGGACACCTCACCTCTTGCAGCAACAGGTGTTGCGCGCGCGCAACGTGGACGTGTCACTACGCGTTACCGTATGATAAGGTCACGTGAACCACTGCAAAAACATCGAATCATAGCGTTGCAGCAAGGGAAAACGTTGTCAACACAACTGTGATGCCACGCTCAACAGTCTATTTCACAGGAACATGTCTCTCTCATGGACGTGAGCATCATGAGCTGCTATTCCTCGAAAGAAATTGCCTGACTTCTGCCACGGAAAGCACCTCACCTCGCAAGCTGAGTGCTGGGTTGGCCTTGGGCCCCCTAGAACGAGGAACATGGTACTGCATTGCGCGGGAAACAACTCTTCTCCCAAGATTCGAAATGACATAAATCAATCCGAAAAGCCCCCGCGCACTTGCATCTGTGGTGGTGTGGCTAGCTTGGAAGCTTTTGAGGCCCCGGGCGCCAGCCCTGCCCTGCCAAACACAAGGCGGACGCGCGTTTCCCAACAAATCCGCCAATCCCTTCTTGCGGAGATGGGGGGGAAGTTCGCCCTGGCTCTTGTACTCACCAAGTCTGAGAATGCCAGCATATCCTTGTAGTGAGACTTGACCTTGCCATGCGCAATTATTCCCTGTTCATTCGCAGCACGGCTATTTCTGGTTGTGGGGGCGAGGGTTTCCTCTCGCGTACATACATACAGACATACATGAAGACAGACATGCAGATATACATACAGGCAGACATAAATCCGCCGACAACAGACGGCGTGTTGGACACAAGAACCGCTCCTTACCTCTTTACCTGTCCCCTCCCCTTACCCCTCCCCAGGGGCACTGCCGCGGGGGGGGTGGCCACGTACCACGCGGTGATTCCAAGACGTTCCACTAAATCCTTTCGCGTAAAATGGGGTGTTCGATTCCCCCCGGATCCGTTTTTGCATCCTTAGCATTTGCCGGGCAACATCGCCAGCGTCACCTGCGTTATCCGCATCAGCGCCTGCCAAGAACGCGGATGATGCAAGTGATTCTGGGAACTGAAGGAAAAGGAAGAAACACGGACAGAAATGGCATGAAAGGAAGTGAAGGAAAGTGAAGGGAAATGAAGAGCTTAAGGGAGGAAAGGGGTGAACATATTTTAGGGGGGCAACTGGGGAGAAGATCGGAGGGGGGGTGGAAAAGGAAAAATCTTACGGGGGAAGAGTGCCGGGGGGGGGGAGAGCTTTGGGGGCAAAGGGGGGCAAAGGAAAAAATCTTACAAGGGGGGGAAGCGGAAAAGATCTCAGGTGGGGAGAGGGGGAAAGGGGGGAAGAGATCTTAGGAGGGCAAAGCCGGAAAAAGATCCTAGAAGGGGGTTGGGGAGAAGGGGGAAGATAGAGAAATTATCCCAGCAAGAGACCCCAAATAGTATTGCGTCCAACTTGACGACAGGTGGCCCAGAAGCATAGAAAAACGTTAAATAAACACTGACGCCTCTCCCACCTTCCCACCTGATCGTAAACACGTCGGTGCCCCTGCTCAAGCGTAGATTCTGATGAGCAAGCTCAGCATCATGCTTCACAATCTCTCCTGTCAACTTCTCGCGCGCGTGATGCTGTGGCTTGATGTTGCGCGCGACGCTGTGCGTGACGTTGCGCGCGATGTCGCATGACGTTGCGCGAAATGCAGCGCATGATGCTGCGCATGATGTTCTGCAACCTCTCTTGCCAAATCTTTCATGTCCTCTGTTGAAAAACTCTCTTGTCCATATCTGTGAGCAGCTGCTGGCAATTTTAGCTGCGGAAGTGTACTTCGCATACTACCTGAACCGCGCGAGCGCGCTTCGCGCGCACGTTGCCCTTTACGATTTTGCAGCCGGAGCTGCGGGAATGCACTTTATGTACAACTTTGGACTTAAGAGTTGCGAGCCTCGTGCCATGGGAACGCACTTCGTACACTCATACAAAGTTGCAACTTTGCAGCTGGAGCTCCGGAGACTGCGATTTTGCAAGCCGGAGCTCTGGAGTGCTCTTCGCGTACTACTTTTGCACTTGAAACTTGCGAGCTTTCAGCCGGAGTTGAGGGATACTTTTGTACCTAGAAGTTGCGAATTTCGAGCCGGAGCTGCGGGAGTGCACTTCGCGTACTACTTTTGAACTTGAAACTTGCAAGCTTTCAGCCGGAGTTGAGGGAATGTCCTCCGCAAACTACTTTTGTACCTAGAAGTTGCGAATTTCGAGCCGGAGCTGCGGGAGTGCATTTCGCGTACTACTTTTGAACTTAAAATTGCGATTTTGCAGCCGGAGCTCCGGAGTGCTCTTTGCGTACTACTTTTGTACTTAAAAAGCGCGATTTTACAGCCGGAGCTGCGAACGCGCTTCCCGTACGCGAATTTCAAGCCGCAGATGCGGGAGCGCACTTTGCGCGCCAGCTTTGTACGTAACCGTTGCCTGCGCAGCCGGAGATGCGGGAGGGCACGTCGCACCTTGCACGGTGCCACAGCCACAGCGCTTCGACACGCACGATCTCCGCAGAGGGCTCGCCGAGCTCTAGACAATTTCGCACGGCGCCACAGCGAGAGCGCTTCGACACGCACGATCTCCGCAGAGGGTTCGCCGAGCGCAAGACAATATTCGCACGGCGCCACAGCGAGAGCGCTTCGACACGCACGATCTCCGCAGAGGGTTCGCCGAGCTCGAGACACATTCGCACCGCGCCACAGCGAGAGTCGCCGTGCTCAAGAGACATTTGCACAGCGCCACAGCGAGAGCGCCTCGACACGCACAATCGAGAGCGCAGTTTTGAAGAAAGGCCCGTTTCGTGCGAAGCTGTCGCACGCGAGACAACTTTTTGCGACAACTGCCATGGCTTTACAGCTCCGATTGTCCAAGCGTGGTAGCCTGACCTGACAAGAAGATATCACCGCGTGGCGGCCCTGCCATCAAAGAACACACGTTGGTCTCAAAAAAACGCGTTTGGCACGAGGCTTCCTCAAAAAACACACCCCGCGTCGCAGCGCGCACCTCCCAACTGTTGCCCCTGCCAGCAAAAGCTGAAAAGTGCGAACGGCACCACAGCGAGACGCACGCACCAGCTGACACCTCCATTTCGTGCGAGACTGTCGCATCGAAGACAACTTTTTACGCACAGGGCCAGTATTTTGAGCCGACACCTCGATCTACACCAGGCCTTAACTCTTACCGTAAGAACCCCTTAGTGTAAACACTATTTGGGGGATAAAAAGTGAAAGGGGGAAAAAGATCTAGGAGCTACCCTGCCCAGGCCTTTTTCACTCCAGCAAGTTGTTGGGTACAAAAATAAAGCACACGACAGAGGATCTGCCCAGAAGGGTACAACGCAGTTGCTCACAGCACGCAAACCAAACAAAAACAAAACTACTGCGTCTGTAAACTCATACTGCTTTCTGGGACAGTTTGGGTCCTCTTCCACGTTTTCCTACCATCCGGTACACTGGAAGCTCAAGCGCTGACAATGACACTGTAGACAAAGGCTTATTGTCATCATGTAGCGCCACGGCATCATAAATGTAGATCCGAGCTGTTTTTGCGGACGCCCGTCCTCCCTGCTGACAGACAGCAGAGTAGCTTTGGGTATTCAAATGCACTGCGGTAGCTCCTCCCCTTCGCAATTAGCAAGGCTTATAGTGCAGCAAATTTGTTCGTTGCAAAACGAGTGCTTTTTTCCCGGAAAATGTGTACCGGCACTGGTATCAACTGGTGACTGGGCTTGGCCACGGCTGCCCAGCTTTGCAGCAGCTGGGAAGTAACCAAATGAGGAACGAACACATTTTCCACTCCTGCGTCGCGAGCACTCATCTTAGTTTCACCCAAAGCTAGGACAACGTGGGAGCCAGACTTGATCACGTCTCGGGCTTGAAGTTTAAGCAGCTCCCCAGTTCGCAACAAAGCCCAGAAGCCTGTCAAAAGCACAAGCGGCATCCACGGAATGTCCACAAGCTCCCGTGCTGAAAATACTGAACGGCCGATAAGGCATGGGCTGCGAGATACCGGCTCTCACCTTCCTCCCAAAGGTTTTGAAGGAGGCAGCATAGCTGATCATCTAAACGGGTCGTGGTTGTAAAAAGTGTGTTGCGCTGGCTTTGCAGAAAAGTAGGAAATGCTCAAAAGCATTCTGACACCTAAGCTTGGTGGCTGGCTTGATTACTAAACTTTGCAGAGTTCCAAGGGCTTGCCGACGCGTCTGGCGCTCTTTCAAGCGCGGCGGACCATTTGCGTTTGCTACGTCGGGACGGTTCGCCGACAGGATTCAGATGATTGCGGCTGGCCCTTCGAGGAGGCTTGCTATGCGGCCATGCTCTTGACCAGGTGCAGGAAACGGCTAGGCACTAGACACGCGACACACTCGCCACTTGACACTGGTGACCGAGGCACGCATGTGCTCCGGAGCAAGGTGATGGGCTTTGCGCCAGCTCCACCCGCACACCGTCTTCCATCGTCATCTCACCTGGCAGCATAAGGTCGGCTCCTTTTTGGACAACTTGGACGGTGCAAGACCCCCGTGTTTTCGTGTGACCCCGTGCACTTCGCGGTACTGGTATGGTGGGAACCTATACCGATCTTGCTGCCAAATCAGGCGTTCAGCTCTGGTGCACTGGTGGATACCAGCGGGCTTGATTTTCGCTGACACAGCGACCCATCCTGGAGTCAAGCACATGCTGTTGCCCACCGCCGTATCCAAATGCACTGATCCGAAAGCTGACATGTGCGAGCTTTCAGGGAGCTCAACCGTCACTCCAGGTTCCTCCCTCACCTTGGACAGCGACAAGGACTCAACCAAGAGCATCCACGCTATAAGGAATCACTTGAAATTGCCGGGTATAGGCCTCCCGGTCTGCGCCGTCCATTGACATCACATTTTCAAGCAAGAAGGTGCACGATGGCCCACGGCATCAACCGCTTCACATGCTCCACCACCGGGCTCACTTTCTGGAACAAGCGGCTCATCCTCATAGACGCCTCTCCGCGACGCATTCAATTGTAAGACTCCCTGACAAGAAGGCCTCCGCAGACCAACACAACGCCAGCACATTTATTGACAAGCCCGCTTTGAAACCATCGCCCATCCACCTCCGCCACGTCCGAGACGAATGCCGCCTGGGGACACGACGTGCCTCAAGTGAGCACTCCACCGCGACGCACCCATCCGACATGTCACAAGGCCATGCGCCGCGGCATCCTGAGAAAGGTAAGCCAACGGGAGCAAGCTGAGGGACAACCACAACTCCAATTTCACACAGGCTTGGGGATCACGAAATGCTTGCATCCAACTCCTCCACAGCTCTCTCGACGCGACAGCTCCACCAGGAAAGTCCAACACCCACTCAAGTTAGACATCAGTGGCCTGCGGACACCAAACACATACTGTACACCAAGCCCCCCAGTGCGATCTGGAGGTGCCTGGAGCCGAGCCATCAAAGTCCAACCATTTAGGCTGGTTTCTGCAAATTCACTTTATCCTTACCTAGGTCAAGGCTGATACGGCTGAGGCGGAATCTTTACAGGCGGAGATGCCGGCTTTATCACAGCCAGGCGGGGGTGTTTACCTTGGTGGCTGCGGCACCCTTTCGATCCTCCGTCTGTTTGCCCTGCTCCTTTCCCCTTTCTTGCCCTAGTTTTTTCTGGCCCTTTTTCCCGGCTCCTTTGCCCGAGCCCCTCCTCCAGAGCTGCGCTGTGTCCTTCGCCCAATGAGGCTAATCTTGCGGTGTCAGGAAGGATGGTTTCCGTTGCAGGATCCTGTCCAGCCTCTGTGCACCCGTCTAAGAGCCCCCAAAACGTTTTGCTTCTGTGATGCGATCCAACATGGTGGCCAGCGTGCCTCGTTATGGAACCTCTTGCTGTGAAAATCGGGCGCAACTTCCCCTCTTCCAAGGACTTCCCCTCGGCTTAGGCTATGGCAAGCGCGGCTTCGCGCATGCTGTGCCGCATCAACAGGCCGGGGCATTTGCGGGCAATCCTCAACACCGGATTTGGCTCCTCTCGGCTTTTGTTGGACAGTCGGACCTTTGGCGCTTTGAATTCTTTGATATCATGGCGTTGATTCGATCTCTTCTTCGGATGTGATCGGCTGCTTGACACACTCACTCCTCGGTCCTGCACAGGCTGGGCCGCTGGGCCAGCTCCCGGACCAGGAGCGGCTAGTACAGTTTGAGGAGGGTTGGTCCCTGAAACCCCATAGCTACGCCAGTGTGAAGCTGATCTAACTCCCTTCTGCACTCTTCGGGCACTGGACGACCTATCACGTTGCGGGCCCAACTCACACAGTTTCTTGAGCGAAGAAAAACTCGGCGCCCCTCCCAGCTCCCCTTTCAGCAAGAACAACTCTCCGCTGAGCCCCGCTCCTAGGAGTTTGGGGTAATCCCACTTGAATCCTGGAACTTGGCAGATAGTCCACCTATCACTTCAGTGACTACACCACAATAGCGGACACGCAGATGCAATTGGGCTCCAGGCCCAAGCTGCTCTGGGTCAAAAACTTTGAAGGGATTTGCATTCTCTACAGGTAGGGATGCTTTCTTTGCTCTCTTCGTGGGGGGCCCGCCGGATCTGGATTTCCTAACACTGGCAACCACGGCTGCGCCTGGCGTTAGCTGAGGGCCAGGCGTGGCTCGCCGAGCCTCTCCTGACTGAGAGAGGGTGGATGCTACTTCCTCCTCCACAACACTGATTGATCTCCTTGTCCTGAAGCTCTAGATCGTTCAGTTACTGATCCTCCTGGTCCAGCTGCTCCTTTGTCACCTCAACCTTGGCAGTTTCCCCCGCCCTGCTCCAACCACCACTCCTGTTGCGACCGGCGCTTCTGGCCCTTTCTCTTCGGGAGGAAAGGATCTCAACAGAGAAAGATGGGAAAAGATCTTAGAAAAAAAAAAAGATCTCAAGGGGGGGGGAAGGCCTTCGGGTGGAAAGGGGGCAAGGATCTCAACAGGGAAAGGGGGGAAACGATCTTGAAGATCCCGGAGGGGGGGGGGAGCCCTTAGGGGGGAAAGGGGGGAAAGGATCTCAACAGCGACAAGGGGGAAAAGATCTTAGGAAAACGGAGAAGCTCTTAAGGGGGGGAAGGGGCCTGAGAGAGGAATGGGGGGAAGCATCTCAACAGGGAAATGGTGGAAAAGATCTTAGGGAGGAAAAGGTCTCGGGGGAGGAAAGGCCTTAGGGGGGAAAGGTGGGAAAGGATCTCAACAGGGAAAGGGTGGAAAAGATCTTAGGGGGGAAAAGGCCTTGGGGAAGAAAATGCCTTAGGGGGGAAGGATCTCAACAGGGAAAGGGGGGAAACGATCTTGAAGATCCTGGCGGGGGGGAGGGGGAAGCTTTTAGGGGGGGAAAGGGGGAGGAAAAGATCTTTGGGAGGAAGAGGGAGAAGCTCTCAAGCAGGGGAAAGGTTTTGGGGGGGAATGGGGGGAGAGGATCCCAACAGGCAAAGGGGGGGACAGGGGGGAAAAGGCCTTGGGATGAAAAGTGGGAAACAAAAAGAAGGGGAAAAGATCATAGGGGGGAAAAAGGTGTTGGGGGAGGAAAAAGTCTTAGAGGGGCGGGAAAGGATCTCAACAGGGAAAGGGGGGAAACCGTCTTGAAGATCCCGAAGGGGGGGAGGGGGGAGCTTTTAGGGGGGAAAGGGGGAGGAAAACATCTTCGGGAGGAAAAGGAGAAGCTCTCAAGCAGGGGAAAGGTTTTGGGGGGGAATGGGGGGAGAGGATCCCAACAGGCAAAGGGGGGGACAGGGGGGAAAAGGTGTTGGGATGAAAAGTGGGAAACAAAAAGAAGGGGAAAAGATCAGAGGGGGGAAAAAGGTGTTGGGGGAGGGAAAAAGTCTTAGAGGGGCGGGAAAGGATCTCAACAGGGAAAGGGGGGAAACGATCTTGAAGATCCCGAAGGGGGGGAGGGGGAAGCTTTTAGGGGGAAAGGGAGGAAAAGGTCTTAGGGAGGAAAAGGGAGAAGCTCTCAAGCAGGGGAAAGGTTTTGGGGGGGGAATGGGGGGAGAGGATCTAAACAGGCAAAGGGGAGGACAGGGGGAGAAAAGGCCTTAGGTCTTGAGAAAGAAAATGCCTCAGGGGGGAAGGATCTCAACAGGGAAAGGCGTGAAACGGGGGAAGAAAAGGGGGAAGCCCTCAAGGAGGGGAAAGGCCTTAAGGGGAATGGGGGGAGAGGATCCCAACAGGCAAAGGGGAGGACAGGGGGGGATTTGGGGAAAGGATCTCAACAAGGGCAAGCAGCCGCCAATGCGCGACGAACATGACTGCCAAAGGCGCAAACCAGCAGCCCCAAGCCCAGGAAAAAAACACTGGGCAAGAAGCACTGCAAGCCCCCCACGGCATGGACAGCGGGTCGAGGGCGCGAAAAACGGGCCCCGCCGTGACCCCAAACAATGCAAGCGGAAATGGCCATGAGCCAAGGACAGGCCAGGGACCCAGTCTGTAGCGACGTCCGAGGGCGCTGCTAATCTCAAGAAGAAAAGCAGGCAGCAAACCCACCGGACTACCGACGGTCTTCCCTTCGTACAAGTTGACCGTTTTCCCAAGCCTCGCCCCGCACTGTCAGCCACCCGACGCGCACAGATCCCTGTCAGGTCTGTGACATTTCTGACGGTGTCAACGCAAACCTGTGAGTACACAGGAAGGCATTCATTTCCCTGACGCCAGCCGGGGCAGAAAATCAAAGGCACGCCCAGTTGACACCCCACGCTGATGGGGCGCAGCGCCGCACTCAAGGCATTTCCTCCTTGAGACGTGCAACGCGGACTAGACACCTGCGAGGGCTTTCGGCCATGACGCCCCTCTACCGCTTACCCCGCCCAAGGACTGTGGCAACAAGCAAGACACACCCGGCCAACCTTGCTTGGGGTGTAGGGGCCCTAGGCTGCGTAGCCTCTGAGGCGGCGCCAACCACCTCAGGAGTGAGCTGCTTTAGGATGGTGTTGGAAACACCCTGACAATCTCGGCACTGCAATGTAACTGACGCAAGCCACTGTGAGGTGTAAGCCTCGAGTGGTTCAAGCAGCCATTCTAAAGCTTCTCCTACATCATGCAGCGCGTGCTGAAGAGCATGATTCGGTACCGAGGTGCCGATTGCAGCGGCAAGCTCATCGATGGAAAGCATCTGGTCGAAGGGGGCCTGGTCAGCGATGGCACAGGCCCATCCTCTGGCAACCGCGCAAAGAACCTTTTGTTGTATGCGGCGAAGGTTAGGAGGAGCGATCGACCAGTCTGCGTAAGCCAAGATGCGCATGGCTGTGACGTAATAACGGCAATGCCAAGAGGAGCAAAGTGATAGTTCCACCCCTGGCAGTAAAAACCTCTTGTGACGGCGCTTGTCGCAAGTGCTGCGGTCTGAGCGGCTGTCGCGGCGCCGCCGAGACCTGGACCTGGGCCTGCGGCTCTGGCGGACCCTGCGGCACGAATCCCCTTTGACTGCGGACATCATCACTTTCACCGGCCGCGCTTGCACCACACTGGTTGCCTTCAAAGTCCTGATTGTCAGTCTCGTTAACCAATGATTGCTGGAGCGGCCAAGGCGGCAGCATCATCCCTGGCGGAGCAAAGCCATACATGGGGTGGCCATACATCGTCATTTGAGGTTGATGTCCTTGTACGCTTGGCCAAGCAGGTGCTGAGACAGCTTCGGCGAACTGCCCTCTCCTAATGCTCCATGGCGCTAGTGCAAAGCGGAGTGTGTGACGAACTGGGTTTTCCCGAGCCCAGCCCTTGCTGCAGGCAATCTCAGACTTGCTCACAACATGTCACATTCATTGAATGACTGCAGAACTCTCAAGCTTTGCATACAGTTACTACAGTGAACTGAGGCTCAGGCAAAACTGCTGATCAGGATAACGATGCCACCTTGCAATCATGTGTTCAGTTCCATGTGTCACATGACCTGGTGATCAATGCGCCACAATCACTGAAGGACCTGCAGACTCAAATATGACACTCTTTTGCGCTCCGTGTCATCCGTATGGCCTAGTATTGAATTACGCCGCTTTGGGCTCCCGCCTGAAAGAAACACAGTGTTTGGCTTGGCCTGGACTCAGCTCAGCGCTGAGGCCTCCAGCGCCGCCAGTCAGACCAGTCAGATGACGCAGTGGATTCAACCGTCCGCCCAACGTCTTGTGGGGGGAGCATTGTTGCGCTGTTGCCAGGACTGCGAGGGCTGCTGCCAGCTGCTGCTCCATGACCAGGACTCGCCCCACGATTGGCGCCAGTTGCAGCTGTCAGCTTCCTGCGCTGGGTGGCGGCTTTTGTGCCCCATATCTGACATACTGTGCCAGGTCGTGAAGTACCAGATAAAATTGGTTTGTTGCCTCCACCGCCCGCTGGTTGATCCGAACTAAACTTTGAATTCCTCTGCCTGCGGCTTGGCCTTGAAATCCGTCTGCAGCTTCCATGCCAGGCTTACGCACGCCTTTGTGAGCAGCGCAGGGCCCCTTGCCCGTCCACCCAAATGGTGGAGCGGCAGGGCATCCTCCAGCGCTCTTTTGAGAGCCCTATGTCGAAACTCACCGCCCATTCGAGCACCGGAAGCTGAGGATCCAGTCAAGTAGTGCCACACCTGCATGGTTCTCTTTGCAGTGCTGAAGTTGTTGAACTCTTGGAGGGTGCCGTCAGAACAGTCAATGCCGTCGCGGCTCAATGCATGGTTGATGATGCTGATGGCTGTGGCTCATCAAGCACAGCCTCTTCTGATCTCAAAGTCATCTCAGCATCATTCATTCCAAGAAATTCAACCGACCCCCAGTCCGGCATGGACACTCGGTCCTGCGCTAATTCCTCAGCCTGCTGTCTCTTCCACTGCTGCACGGCAGCTGAGCCTGTCACTTGCAGCGTGCGCAGGGCAGGCGGCCCCTTCTGCTGCACAGGCTGTGGCAAGTTTTGCCAATCACGCAGTCACAACTTGTCAAGTCCCTCTCCAGGCACTGCTGTGACACTGAGTCATTCGGCCCCACATTAGGCACGCCTTGCTGCGACACAGAGTCAGTCAGCCCCACCTGGGGCATGCCTCGCTGCGACACTGAATCATTGAACGCTGACGATATTATCCCGCATATACTGTAGCCAGCTTGGTGGGCGCACGGGCTCTGGCACTTTTGAAGGCGATGACGGCAATGCCCATGGATCAGCCACACTTGGTGATGACAGCCACTCACCATGTAAGCATCTCGGTGACAGCCGGCCCCCAGATATCTGTACTGCAAAGAATAACACACTGTCTGACCTTGTTGCCCAGACAGAGTAAGGGCCACCGTTCCGGCAGAGCGGAAAGCCTGGGCTGCTAGGCTCCGGAGTGGCAATTGCCCCGCTGATTTGTGTGCCTTGGCTAAGACAGGCCTTGAGTTCCTGAATGACTGACATGGCTGCAAAGACATGACCGGACACAGTGTTTGGCCTGATCATTCACAGCCGCAGCCAATTCACAAAGATTGAAGAAGGCTGAAGGCTAATGACACTGAGTCCTGACTCAAGTCAAATGTCACTGAGTTCTGGCTGAGGGCAGCACACCGTAAATGAGCATCTCCATCTGGCGGACCTGGTCATCAGACATCACCACTAGTTCACGACACAGCATTGACCGTGACTGTGAGTGAGGGCTCCTTGCAACATGATAGTGACACTTGTTTTACCCTAGCGCATGACATGGTTCTCACGTGTGCTTCTGTAAGTACAATGGCAGCAGGTTATTCTTTATCTTTTCACCTCCGCATCAAATCGCTCTGTAACAGACAGAGAGTGTCAATTCGCAGTCTGGTTGGCCCAGATGTTGATCGTGACTGACTGGGCACTTGGAGTTTTGCTGTGACATGTGAATGACAGGTTATTATTTGACAGCAACGTTAATCTAATGTTCTGAATCATTGCCGGTCATCATCTGCCCCCCGTGACTGAATCACGACACAGTGAAGGGTTTGCGCTTTCCAGAGGCTCACTCGTCGTCCTTAGTAGTAGGCTCGCATAGCTCACACTCGTGTAGAAGTGCGTCAGCGTTGCCCTCTTCCAGAAACATTATCTGGCTAATGGGCATGTGAAACCTCCACCAGCCTTGTCCCTGGCAGGTTAGCATCTTGTCCTGTTGAAGTGTTGTCATTCCCAGCTTCGTCACGGACATCTTGATGTAGATGATCTCCGGACTCAGCTGACAACTGACTGTGTCTGCGCAAGATTACATTACCATGTTAGCTGACCTGTTTGCCAATTCCAGCAAGCAGTCTTTAGTAATTTCGCAGCTGTGCACCATCACCACCAGCAACAGCAACAAGAAGAAGCACAATAAAAGAAAGAAGAAGACAAAGAAGCAAAAATTATGACAAAAACAGCAGCAGCAAGACCAATAACCACAAACAACAGCACAAATGACCAACAATACCAATAGCAACAAAAACACCAACAACTACAGCAATAACAACAATAACATCAACAGCAACAGCAACAGCAGCAGCAACAGCAGCAGCACGGCCTCACATTGTTCCAGTCCCACTCACATATGAATATGAATATGTGGATTAGGAACTCTTCAATGCATCAGCAGTTAGGCTAAGGCACTGGGCCTCAGGATAGTTGTCCATCCGGTACCACGTTCCCCTCTCCACTGCCACCTTCAGGTCCGAGCGCAGCGAGAAGTGGTAGCGCGCGCCCGGCTGGTAAAAAGTGGGCTCACATCTTTTGTCCCCCACAGAAAACGCACCTGCGCAAGACAATGCACAGTGCGCAGCTGCTCACAACTGGGCCAGCAACAAAGCACCAATGTGAAACACCTTAAACTGTCAATTAGCAACTTGGCCAACACATGTAACATAGTCAGTCCCACCCAATTGTGAGCCAGGCCTCTTGAATGACTGGGACGTAGAAAACTGTTGGGCCTGCCCAGCAGTAGATCTTGTTACTGCTGCGGCTGGCGCCGCCGCTGTCATCTTTCTGCTTCTTGAGCGGGGTGGCAGTAGGGTTACTAGTAGTGCGGCGCGACATGGCAACGATGCAAAGAGCACAGGGGCAACACACTGTTTTCCTTGAGTCAAGGTCAGTAACAACTGACTAGATGTCATGGCACACACGTCACAGACAGCAAACGCAAAGCCTGAGTTCCTGACACTGATGATGCAAAAGTACAGATTCAGCCACCAGCACCTGCCAGGTCGGAATTTTGGTAACACAACTTTCAAACACTCACTTTCAAACACGCCGGCTCCACATCCCAACAGTGCTGCTATGGAATCAAGGAACACACTGTTTGGCTTGCTGGGTTAGATTTTCATATCTCAAATGATGTTTCAGAGCTTGAACTTGAACTTGCTTCGGCTTCTGGATCAATCAGACGATCCTTGACGCCCCTGACAGCACTGGCGACCCTGATAGCCAAGCAAAGCCATTCATGAGTTGAAGAACCTGGAGTTGTAAGGTACCTAACCACAGCCGAGTTATATCCGCGGATCCGACTATCACTGAAATTCCATTTCAACTCGTCCGCAATGTACTTCCACTGAATGCGCAAGTCCTTCAGGCTCATGCTGAAATGCGTAATTTCCTCAATATCCTTATCATCAGCGCCAAATACTTTGAAGATTGCCAGGATCAAAATCCGTTTACCCTTTGGCGCCAACGAATGCCATTTGTTGAAGTGGAAGCCGTTCTCATTCTGAGTCTGGCCATAAATCATCAGACGAAGAGACTCCAGGTCCTCAGCCCCGTCATCATCATCCACCTGCATGGCCGGACGTTTCTCGTTTCTTGGAGCAGCAGGACTCTTCATAATCGCTTTGGCAGCAGGGCGCTTCATTATCGCTTTGGCAGCAGGGCGCTTCATCTTGGAAGCGAGGCGGCCTCAACACTACTATGGGCAGGGTTCAGTCACCCTCAGATCCAACTATTGCAGCAATGCATTTGTTGACAGTGACACACACAATTTCCGTAGCACAATTAAATTGCAAAGCAAGCACGTCAATAAGTCAGTCAGTGGAGTCAGTAGCTCAGTAACAGGTCCATCAAAGTCAAAGTCGCATCAACGCGCCAGCAGTCAGGCCTCTCAGTCATTCTGTTGGCTGGTCAATCAGCTGTCTGAGTGAAGGGAGTGGGACAATAATACGTTGTATTATCAGCTTTATTACTTTTGGCAATGCAAAAAAATGAAAAGTGTGAACGGACGATCGTGGGTTGTGACACACACACACATGTCATTTGTTGCTCATTTCGCAGCAAGCACTGTCACACACAGGGTGAAACTAAGTTGGAGCTCAACACTCACACCTGGTGGCTCAGAGTCTCAGAGGTCTCTGACGACAAGATCGAATGTTCCAGTGCCACAAGAGCTTCAACGATGTACTCCCTGTTCTTTCTCTTTCTCAAAATGCATTTCAAGGCTACATCGATGGTGCATCAATAGGAACGCCACAGCAGCAGATGTGCTCCGATGCGCTCCACCATGGCAATGAAACAAGATGCTGCGACAACGCCCTTCAGTCCAAGCCCGTGTAGTTTTGATGTCATTGTACATGCGCTGCCAAGTCCGTTTGAAGTTGTTCTTGAAGAGGTTCCACTCCGCACCCTGTAGATCCCACAGGCCATAGGCTAGGCGATCTATTGCTGTTGTGTTTTCCACACGTTCCATGCCATGCTCGTACATCCAGTCAGCTGCATTCAAAGCAACGACCAAATCCGGCTGCACAGGTTTCCCGACCTGACTTATTTCACCCAACTCATGGACCCGCAGCCCGACAGCCAAGCTTCCAATCATGATTTTGAGAGCGTTCGAATTTGAACAAAAAAGTCATGGTGGTCACAGTCACTCTCGCTTTCGTAAATCACACTTGCAGCCAGTGGCCACCCGGTCACCTGGTCATAGCCCAGCCCGTCCTTTGCAAATCTTGCCCACTCCTTTTCCAAATGCAGGTCCATGTCTGTCCAGTCACTTCTGTACGCGTCTTCCACCATGCTCTTGGTCAGAAGGGATTTCGGTTGATGATATATTCGGGGTATTGATTGAAATTGGTGAAGATGAAGGCGACGCGACGAACACACTGTTTGACATCATCACCGCCCCCGATTGCTACGAGCCGATGCAATCAAGTCTGAGATCAATGCAGTAAAAAACAATGACCGACCATCATGCGTCAGCATTTTAACAAATATACTGTTACTTATACAAACTGAATGCAAAACAACAAAATTGCACGGCATTCAGAAAGACACACATCATACCAATGAAAAAAATGCAGAAACAAATCCCAAACATGCAAGTTGCTTTCAACCTGACCTACATCTTCGAGATAGTTCGAGAAAATTCGAGATAGCCAAAGCCCCCCCAAATCTAGACCCCATGAATCTAGACCCCGTGAATTGGTTAGGGAGATTAGGAGGTTCCACGATGACCTTGACCTTGACGGATCGATCTGCCTTTGCGCTCATGCTTTCTTCATCTTGATCTGTCGAGCGTTGTCTTCTCTTGGTCTCGCTGGATTGTTCTTGTTCAGGTTGGTACTTGTTGCGCTTGTCGTGGGAGATGCCCTTGTCAATGTGCCTACAGAAATGCTCTGCGAACTCCTGGATCTTGGACTCGCGTTGCTCTCGGTCATCTTGGTCGAGGTTCTTTTTCATGATCCAGTAGCTGCTCTGCAGGAGCTGTCCATCGGTATCGAATGCTGCAATTATGCTGCATGGATCGATGGTATGTTCTGACAAAGCGGTTCGTTCTTCAGTGATTCTGATGTTGCAATGATTGTCTCGTGTAAAAAGCAAGGATCAACAAAGCAACGTGTCCCTTGGGGACATGGGTCAGCGCTGCGCCTGATTCCTCGTCATCGTAGATGATGTCGTCGACGCATGCCATGTGAACATGTTGTCTTCCCCGAGAAATGTGAGTTCTTCCTGGCTTGATACCTTGCTGCGTGATGCTCTTTATCTGACTTCCATAAGTAGCATGGAACATGAACGTGACGGCCTTCTTCTTGAATGGAACAATCTTCCTGTCCTGATCGATGGACTTCGGATTCGCCGTGCTCTCATCTTCATGGTCTTGATCACGATGCTTGGATGAATTGGGCAAGTCGTAGGATGGCTCTTCCCGAGTGTCCTGATACTTCCACAAGGGTCTTCCAATGGTCTGCAACTCAACGTATCGTGTATGACCACTGTTGCATCTCACGTACACCTCCATGCCATTGTCGTTGAAGAATGCCTCGCCATCAGGCCTGCGTGCATGGAATGCGGCTTGGGATGCGATGCTGTCAATCCACCGGTCTCTCGGGGCAATCTCATTACTTGCTTCTCGTTCCTTGCATTCTCCATCAAACTTCGGATATACAAAGGCTATCTTGAATCGGGATTTCCAAAGAGTGGAAGCATAGTCATCAGGAATACGCCTGGTATGTTACCAAGGAAATTTCTCGCATGGGTGATCGTGCGCAATGCCTCATAGAGTTCGCATGATCCATCAAGGTTGATCCGGATTTGCCTTCTCATTTCCCGCCCTTCTCGGGGATTGTGTCGAAGAGATTCGGAAAACAACCTGTTCATTCTCTCCACTCTCCAAAGGATGAAATGGACGATGGGCTTCGCATAGGATGGATCCATTCCGTAATACGTGCAAACGGATTCGGCATTGGTAATAGTCTTGTCCATGTCGATCTGCCCATGCTGGATACCGTCGGAATGACCTCGGTACTGAAACTCTTGGGATCGTCGTTGATAAAGCAACACATGCTATAAATCTTCTTGATGTAGGCCATATAAGCCTTCTCTCCTTGGGCGCCCTCTCCACGGATGGTTGGTTCCCACAAGGGCCCACAAGTCATTAAATTTGGTTTTCAACCAACATGGCTTCTCGTGGTCTTCGCAAGTGCTCAGGAACATAGTCAAAGTCTGGATGTTTCTGTTGGCTCAACACTCACGGTAGTACTGCTGCCGAAGCTCAGAAACTTGCTCATCACTCGGGACAGGTGAATCTTTGAGAGGCGATGCTGTCTCTTTCCAGCCGGCTTCGAAGTGGATGGCTTTGACTTGCTGCTTCCGAAAATGCTTGTAAGGAGCGGCATGCCGTTGTCGAACACACACGATCGCAAAAGGTCGAATGGGTCGTAAACCAAATTGGCTGCGGATGCAGACACATATTTCTTGAGGTTCAAGAAAGGTCACATGCAAAATACTCATCACGGCATTGAGGGATTGAAAATCACTAAAAGGGAGAAATCATGCATTGAAATTCGTGGACATGTGGATCATGCCCAGGTTCCCCAATAAGCAAACATGGATGCTGCTATACCGACTCCTGCGAGTGCACTTAGGTCAGGTCCGTGCTTTGTGTTGCGCGCTAGCCATTCAACCAGAAATGCTTTGTTCTGCAACATGATGCGGAAGGGTGGATGAGCGTCCGGTTGCCTGTCAATACTGCCTCGATAAGCTCATTTGTCAGCGAGTCCGCTAGGCAGTCCTTGCTTCGCACATGTGCGAGATCGTGCACTTGTCCACTATTACTCTCCTTTCGCAACATTTGAATTAAGTGCATTGTTTCTTTCTGTTCTGGTTGATGTGTTGTGGATGCTGTTGTAACAAGATTGTTAGCATCAGTGCGGATATGAACATCTGTGATTTCGCCTGCAATGTCTGACCAGAGTCTGCGAAGAAATAAGGCTGAACCGTAACAACGCATCAGTCCGTGCAATTCAGCAACAGTTGTGGACATGGTTGCAGCGGTGATCTTATGCGACTCATAGTCGACCAGTGAGCCTCTCGAATTCGATGAGCCCTGGTGAAGATCTCTCTGTTCTGCAAGAAAGATAACATGTGCAAGTTGGGATGACTAGTCTTCATTATTGCGATAGGATGCATCTGGATAACCTACTATTCGGGTCTTCCCACGAAGGGGCCAGAATCTCATACTTAGCGGAATGCTTTTGATGGTTCTGACTGTCGTGTTGATGGCGCGAACGTTGGTGATGATGCCTTGGATGCACACTTGGAGAACTGATATCCAATGTGGAATTGTGTTCGCGATTGTAACCAGTTGATCTGACCTAAGACACTTCTGTAAGCAGTATGCATCTGAGGAGTGAGTGGTGTATCATCCTTTAGATACTTGTCAAAAGTGATCTCCTGAAGTTCGTGCGTTGCTACCGGAAACGGGGTCCATGAGGTAAGCAACTGCTCCTTCAAGATCAAATGTATTGGATGACTTCTTTTCACTGATCGTTATGGGTTTTGGAAGCTGTTTACCATAGTAAACATATGTACAACGATCTGCGTTGGCACTAATCCGTATGAACGGAGTGCCGAATCTAGGATGTTCCACCATCTGCGCGGTGCGTCGTTCAGCCCATAAGCAGGCTTCTTCATACGCGCACCGATGTGTGGCGGATATCCCATTTCACGAGGGGCTTGACAAAGAATGTCACGATTCTGAGCGTACGCTTCGCCTTGAAGGAATGCTGTCTTCAGACCCATGTGAAATATATTCCAGCCCTTCTTTGCGGCTGCTTGGATTGCAAGGCGGAAGCCACTCCTGGATACAGCAGGACTGTCTGTCTGCTGATCGTTCTTCTGCTTATCTTGAAAACCCCGGAGGGCCCATCGGGCTTTCGTCTTCAGAAAGTTCCCGTCTTTGTCTCACTTCAGGGTAAGAACCCAGCGACCGGTAACCCAATTCCTGACATGAATCTTTCGTGCGTCGACTAAGTCGAACACTTCATTGTCAAGCCAAGATTTGCACTCAAGGTGCTTAGCCTCAAGGAATTGCTTCTAGTAAGCTTTTGTCTCAGTAGCTGTTGCTTCCTTCCGCTTCTTACCGATAAGTGCGGATGTAGATGAAGCCTTCAAGGATTCTTGCTTGGGTGAGTACAATACCAAGAGTGCTCGGGCATCGTCTGTCATGTTCTTGCAAAGCCGGTCGACATGATCCTTGTCTTTGTATTTCTGATGAGAGAATCCACATCTGTTGGATGGTTTGAAGGTCCCTTTCACGCGTCCAAGCCTGGAGGCGTGTTCGATCACATTTTAGGAGGTCATACCACTCGCGACCGTGAAAAAAATGTGTCCTTGACATTGCCCGTTTTCACGGCCAAATGGTTGCAGCGCTGTGTTTTCACGTTTTTCATGTTTTTTCACGGCCACTTGGCGTTTTTCACGGCTTTTTCACGCTTTTTCACGGCCATGTGGCCCTTGTCGGATTTTCACGGCCAAATCGTTTTTTCACGTCCAAATGCCTGTTCGCCTTTGACCACCTAAAATGCGATCAAACGCACCTCTAGGAGAAGGACCGGGTTTCCTTTGATGTTTTTCGGAGCTGTGAAGGATCCAGTGTTGGCACGATCTTCTGATCGGATGTTGTCATGAGTGACCAATGTGCCTCATCAAGAACAAGGTCGGCTTCCTGATCGTCGTGCTGCCTCGTCCTCTAATAATTCTGATTCATCTTCTTCTGGGTCAGTGCGCTGCATAGTTCTCTGTGAACTTCCAGTGCCGGATGAAGTTGGAACGTGAGGGAGTAGTTCTTCCTCACTGTCGGATTGCATCGGCAAGTTGACTGGATTGTTCGGATTGCAATTTGATGAAGCTGCAGGTTCGTTCCTGGAAAAAGACCCAGGCGGATCTTCGTCGTCTGGATTCTCACCTTGCTTCTTTTTCTTTCCTGTCTTCTGCTTCTTGGATGAACTGCTCTGCACAGGAGGTGCAGTTGTTTCTTCTTGCTCAAGATTGGGCAGTCGTCAGAATTGCAGGGTGATGGATCATCACGACAGTCGGAACAATCGGTTGAGATGGTTGCGACTGAGACGGCAAAGCAACATCACCCCCCAGTCGATTGAGTGCGCTTGAGGACGAAATTGACTGCTTTGCCGTTTGACCGCGGGATTTCCCCCACCTGGCTTGTCACGTGGCGGCAGGCAGCGGTGGATCTACTGGACTGTTTGGTGATACACCTGGTGTTGCTGGCGGCATGGGATGATCTGGTCAATCATTCTGATCAGGCTGATGTGGAGGGTCCAAAGGAGGATCTGACATGCGCTCGTCCGGTGGCGTTGGAGGTCTTGGATCAGGCATTGGTCCGGTTGATCAGGTGGCTGCTGTGTGTCAGAAAGTCGAGGTGAATTTGTCGGATCCATAGGATTGACCTCGACGAGCATCAGCTTGATAGCCAGCGCATCGGAGAATGAGTGATGGACTGATGAGTGCATCACTGCATGTAACGTCTTCGGGCTGTAGTTCTCCCAATTGCACTTGGATGCTGGCAAGACCCAAATTCTGTTCAGCTGATCTGGTTGCCAGAAGGCTATGATGGCATCGTCCGGAGGTGAATTGATAGGCACGTTGATGCCAATCGTGTGGGCGTATGCCGTGCATGCATCGTAGTGTGTGAAGGAAATGCACAATTGTCTCAACTTCTTGCAACCATTCCACATGTTCTGACATCGCCAGTCATTAGGATCTTGTTAGTCCCCGGAGGGTGCTGTTTCAGTGTCTTCTGAAACTTTTGGACTAGCCGATCTTTAATGACTAATGGCGGAACATTCTTGTTGAACGGGAGGTTCTGGATTCTAAAAGCGGTGCTGCTGCTAGTCATGTTAAACTCCTTGTCGATGGCAGCCATCTCCTTTCGAAGAATATCAACCTGCTTGTCGGTGAACGGCTCAAAGATGTCCTCGAGGAGGTACACTTCATTGTCAAGCAGTTTCACCTTGAGGTGACGCATGATGATATGCGCGAGATCCTGGCAGAACTGGTGAGGATATACCTGTGCCAGTTTGGTT
>CAUJNA010001119.1:10000-12500 GCA_963377175.1 Effrenium voratum
GCAAGTTGTAGCTCCCAATAGTCCGCACTGCACTCGGACAAGTACTGGTTCGTGAGTTCTGTGGCATGTGCAGTTAGCTCGACCTGCTCGCTGGCAGCATCCAAGTAATCCTCGGCAGCCTGACGAATGCTTAGCAGGACCTTGTCAAACTGCACCAGCTGCGATTGTAGCTGCATCTCAAGATTTTCCTCAAGGAACCATCTTGAGGCTGCGGAGGACTGCATCGCTCCCATCCTCTTGCCCATCCGCTCAGAGGAGAGATGATGGCTTTGAATCGACAACTCCGCAGCTTTCAGCAGCTTCTTCATGTCGGCATCCAGCCGTGGTGCTGGGTTGGTGGCAGAATGCTTCGTGCTTCTAAAGCTCAGCAAGTCCTGCAAAGTTCCCTGGGCATCCTGATGCAAGGACCACACATCATGCAGCGTCGCGTTTGCTTGCTTTCTGGAACGGATTCTCGAGAGCAAGCGTTGGAGACTCTGATGAATCTGCTGCAGCCTCTCACCACTCATTTTGTGCATGGAGTCCTTCGCCCAAGTGGAGAAGTCTTCCGATGCGTTGCGCGTGGCGTTGTGAAGCTTGTGAAGATCCTACAGCCGCCCTCCCCTCTCTCCCTCCCTTCCTTCCTCTCACTCTTTCTCTCTCTCTCTCTCTCTGCCTCCCTCCCTCCCTCCCTTCCTCCCTCCCTCCCTCCCTTCCTCCCTCCCTCCCTCCCTCTCTCTCTCTCTCTCTCTCTCTCTCTCTCTCTCTCTCTCTCTCTCTCTCTCTCTCGCTCTCTCCCGCCCTCCCCCTCCCTCTGAATATTGCACATAGACAGCTCTCCCCGACCTCCCTCTTTCTCCTTCATATTTAAATTATGGGCCACCCCGAAACAGGGAAACCGCGTTGGTCCACCCCTGCAATAATTGTTTTTCAATTCCTTGTGGCCCTGACCACCATGGGAATAATTGTTTGCATGTTTTTCGGGGTTTCTCTGGAATATTTATTTTATTAATCCCAGCCTGACCGCTTCACCAGCAACATCCCCAGCATCGCCAGCAGGGCCCCGTGTAGGCTGAAGCCGCATCCCCCCCTCTTCGTGGAAACGCGAAAGTGCTAAAACCAGCCCTCATTGGCACTTTCCTGGCTTGGGCACAAATGAAGACAAATCACACCCTCCTTTCGCAGCAAAGATGAAATCTCCCACCCCTGCGCCTGGATAGCCACGTCACCAGCAACATTCCCAGCATCACCGATAACATCCCCAGCATCACCAACAGGGCCAACACGAAAATCCCCCCTCCCTGTGGAAACACGAAGCTGCCAAAACCAGCCCTCGTTGGCACTTTCCTGGCTTGGGCACACATGAGTACAAATCACCCCCTTCCTTTCGCAGCTAAGCTGGAATTATTCCAGGGTCCTTGACCCCTCCACCCGCCTGCGCCTTGCTAACCGCATCACCAGCAACGTTCCCAGCATCACCAGCAGGGCCAACACGAAAACCCCCCCTACTGTGGAAGCATGAAAGTGGTCGATGTGCAAAAACTGAGGACTTTTTACGACTTCTGCGGTGCGCACGCAGGACTTTTTACGATTTCTGACTTGCCCGCGCGACCCGATTGGCATGTTTTTACGATTTCTGAGGTGCCCGTGCGACCCTCTGTGAGGTTGATGTGCAAATTAAAAACTGAGGACTTTATACGATTTCTGAGGTGGGGGGTGACTTGCCCGCGCGACCCTCTGCGAGGATTGGCGTGGTGGATCGCACGAAATGCTAGTAAAATGCTACTTTTTCAAGTCGGAACGCGGGCTTGAGAGTTTGTCTCGTGGTTACGCGCCTGCTCTTGGCGGGCTCGAATCCTGCTTGGTCTCCGCGACGTTTGAGGCTCACAAAGGGTGCATTCGTAGCTCCGGCTCAAATCGACAGGTTGCCATGTGCGGTCAGCGCTGCACGCAGAGAACTTGCTCGGAGAAATTGCTCATGCAGCATACTTTTGCGTAGCGCTTGCGCATCGCAACTTGCTTAGAGCACTTGCGCCCGCAGAGCAACTTGCGCTGAGCACTTGGGCCGAGCACTTGCGCAGAGCAACACTTGTATAGAGCTCGCAACACCGAAGCTTATCAGTCACAGAGGGGCAAACTTTGTAGATATCCGCAGTAGCACGCGCGCACGCACGCGCGCAGAGCTCGCAACGTCACAGAAGGGCAAACTTTTCAAACATCCGCGCTAGCACACACACACACAACGCGCGCAAGCGCACAGAGCTCGCAGCACCGAAGCTTATCAGTCACATAAGGGCAAAATTTGCAGATATCCACGGTAGCACACACGCACGCGCGTGCGCAAGTGTGACACACACACACACATGTCGGCTTTATTTGCTTTGACTTGCCGTGGCAAGAGTTGAGACATGCGGCAGCTGGGTGTCGCATGCAAAAGGCACACACGCACACACAAACACACACGCACGCGCACACACACACGCACACGCTCACACACACACACACACGCGCGCACACACAC
>CAUJNA010001119.1:15000-37500 GCA_963377175.1 Effrenium voratum
CATCAATATCAGCCTCCATTTCAGGAAGCTGTTGCTTTTGGCGCCTCCCGGTTTTCCAAGTACCTTTCAGTCGGCCCAAAAAGCCGGTACCCAAAATGGGTTGCCCGATCGGTAAGTGGAGACATGGACCGAAACCTGCGCAACCCCCCCTGTGTAATTTTGAGCCACAAATGGGCTGAAGCCCACCTCGTAAGAAGAAACATTGAACAAACGCTGCACGGTGAGGATGTGGTGCAAACATCGGAGCCTGATAGAGGCCATAAACTCGAACGCAAACATGCGCAATCCGAGGACATCCTCAAAAGAAAGAAAATGACATCGCCAAAGGCGGCCCCGCAGACGCCTCACAGGCTTCCCCAAGCCCTAAACACATCCCAAGACAACAATTCATTCACGTCCCGCAACAACAAAGCCCCAAGGACACGCCCCATGACATCCCCCAAGACAAGCCTCCAAAGGCATACTTGCAAGGCATTACCAACCAAAGAAACGACTCCCCTAAGACATTTCCCAAATTCCAAAGTCAACTCAACGAGAAAAAGCTACCCTGAAAGAGATCAAGGCCTTCAGAAAGATGCCAAGGGCATGCCCGACACCCAATCACATCCCAAAACACGCGGCCCACATACCCCGCAGATATCTTCAAACCCGACAAAATGAATTCCCAACAAATCCCCAATTAACGTCCCTGGAGACACACCCAATGTTCCACCGAGACAATCCAGAGACATCCAAAAGGACAGATTCCGTTGCGAAAAGACATCCCCAAAGACGTGCCCCAAATCATCCAAAAAGACACACCCCGGAAGTCCAGAAGATCGAAGAACAAAAGCAACGACACGCCAAACGTGGATTCCCCCAAAAACATCTGAAACACATCCTCAAAGAATGCTCAAGACATCTCCAAAGCCATTCCTGAAAGCATCTGCAAAGAGTCCACATTCCATAAAATGGAGCTCGCCCCTCCAAAGTACTGCAACTGCCACGATTTGAAGTGCGCTTCCTGCGAAATTGAACACGCACAGCCGCCAATCTTGCTTGCGCTTCCCACGAAAACCCAACGTACCACATCACGTACACAGAAGTGGGGACTGCGGCGCCAGCGTGATTTGGACCAACTGTTATTAACCCAATAAAACATGCCAATCGCACGACAAGGGCGGCAATCATTGCTCGCCATTCCGCACACACGTCGGAGACATCTCTGGAAAGCAGATCGCAATGGAAAGCGGGCGAGACAGCGAGACCTCCCACAACACGGTGCTTGCGCAGCTAAACGATGCAACTGTCAAAGCTGCAATTCGCAGGTGCACTGCAATCGCGAGTCATTCCACAGCTCCCCACGGTGTGTGCGACGCGTGACAGCTTTACGAACACAAGCGGTCAGCGCATTGATTTTGGTCACCTCCCAACCCGAGACCCACAACATTTTTAGCCTTCTGCTACAGGAACCCTTCTGCTACACATCTTGGAAAAAGGCTTTGCCCACGAGCTGCGGAAAGCGGTTCCGGAATCGAACTTTGGGAAATGCGAAAACAAACAAAAAACACGTCGCCTTGGCATAGGTGTCCATAGTCTGCTTCAGCTGCTGAACCTCATGACTGGATTTGTCTTCGATGTGCGTGAGGCGCACAAAAATCTCAGAGACGTAGTGGTCAAAGAAGGCCTTCATCTCAGAGAGTATGTTGTGATTCATCGTGCCAATGGAACTCAGAATCTGCTGGTCACCTCTCTTCACTGCGTCTTCCACGCAAGCGAGATCGCAGTAAACTTTGGCCATGGTGTTCTGCAGTGGGTTGCAGTCAGCAAAGTCGCTCTCAATGAAGCGCTTGTTGCGGTAGTCTTGTACAAGCTCGATCGCATACAAGGCGCCAGCTTGTGTCCCAGCACCTATGGATTCACAAATTTGGCTGACTTCGTTCTTGGTTCCTGCATAGGCAGCTATGGCTCCGGCCAAGGTTATGACCCCAACAATGGCGGAGCAAGCGCTCTTGTAGGTCGGCTCAAAGTAGTTCTCGAGGAAGTTTGTTCTCAACTCAGCTTCCCTGTCCCAATTCGCCATCTTCCAGCCTCGATTGATGTCACGGGTGCTGCAGTCCCAAACTGCATCAGCGGTCAAGCCAGGAAAGGATGGATTTGGCTTGGACCATACCTCAGCGGAAACTTCAGGGGCGTTCGTGCGCACTTCGGTATATCACCTATTGCGCTTGAGACAATTGTCAAATTTTACTAGGTGTCACGGAAGCTGCTCAATGCAATGGCAATGATATCCAAGCAAGATTAGCCAAGTTGCGAATGGCTCTTGCCAATCCGTGTTCTTCTTTCCTGGTACCCCGTCTTCTCCCCAAGTTTCCACTGCCGCAGCGCCAGTGCTGTCCACTCCGAGAGCATGATAGCAAGCACCCACAACATCTTTCTGTTTCTCCTGATTGCTGAGGTAGTGCTCGCCCTCAACAGGCTCAGCACCAATGATCTTTTCCCGACTCTCACGTGCCAGGCAGTGAGGAGCGTAGCTCACAGGCTCTGGCGACCAGTTCAAGACGGTCTCTGTGACGCTGCGCCTCTCCAACTCCTTCCTCTCGCCTTCGAAAGGCTTGAACTCCGCCTCCTCAAACTTTGCCATCTCAAACTTGGCCTTCGGGATCTTTGGCAGCTTCTTGAACTTTTTATTGCCCAAGCCGCCGTTGCTTCCGGCCCGGGATTTGGCCCCCTGCCCCTGACCCAAAAGGCTTTGGTCCATCTGATCACGCCCGACCTCCACTGCCCCATTTCCCGTAAAGGCGGTGGTCATTGGCTCCAAAGGCGTGTAATCCACACCCTCTTGCAGCCCCGCACCCAACTCCAAAGGATGTGCAGCGACAGAAGAGGAGCACAAAGGTGCAAAAGACTTCGACTTCAAGCACCACGCGCCTGAAAGCCGATCAAAGGACACCTTCATGGCATCGGGGTCAATCTTGGTCCAACAATCCGTGGAGCCTCTAGTGCGCTTTCCGTTGCAAGTGGTATTCTTCCTATAGTAGCATTTGAGTCCTTGCCAATTGAAACCTCCACACTCGGTATGAGCTGCGCAAACTTTGCCGCAGATTGCCTCAGCCAAGCCCCTGGGCGCATAGTCCCATCCTCAGATCATATTGCCAAGAGTCCTGAAACCGGCCAAGGCCCTAATCCAAGCAAAGTCTCCCTCGCCATTGGCCCCGATGAAGAGATTAGCGTCGGAAGTACTGCAACCATTTGCTGTGGCACCACACATCGTGTTCGGCTCCAGGGAGAATGGGAGGCTCCAGTCCTGGCAGGCAAAACCGAGAGCGCCTATCGATCAGCGCGACCGAGGATTGTGCACTGCTGCCACATTCATATGCTCAGCGCATACATTGGGATTGAATGATCAGTGTGACCTATGCACTGACATGGAGCGGCGCAATTTTGCATGTCCTGTCGTGGCATGCGTGATGTGATGTATAATTGTATGTTGTGACAAACAGCGGAGTAATACGATCTAAGGCAGTGTTGTGTAATACAGGTATGATGTCTGAAATTGGTGCTGGGTGGCGTGATGCGTGCCGTGGCACGAGATAGCGCGGCGATGACATGCAGGCGCCACGCTGCGCTCTGACACGTCTGACGCACATTATAGCTACCGGAGGCGCAAGGCTATAACAACCCGCCTTGTATGCGGTAATGATAAATTAAGGAAATCCAAAGAAACAATGTTTTTGGGGCTGGCTTGGGAGGTTGTGAACTAGACGTCACAAGCCACCGTATTGTTGTCGCACTGCCATTTCAGAAAACATCAGGTCAAGAACCCGCTCAAGTCTTCCTGGCTTCCCAGCCCGGCCATTTCAAGGCCTTGGGGTGTTGCTTCCACTTACCTCCTCAGCCGTCCCGTCACCCAACGTTGCCGCACAACCCACTTAGACACTTGCTGTTCGGCCAAGGATCTGGCGGCTCCGCTTGGCCCACAACAACCCATGCCGTTCTTGCTGTTGACACGTGTTGGTTGAGGCTCATCGATTTGAGGGACATTGACGAATCATACTGGCATGACCTTGGGTACTTTACATTATGCACAAACCGACATTTCAGACGTGTACACACACACACACACACGCGCAGCGCGTGCAGGTACAGTATGTGCATACACCCACCCACACACACACACACATGCGCGCGCGCACACAGACGTGCGCGTGCAGGCATAAGCAGTTTTGGAGCCGACTCAACTGATATTCACTCAACGTGCATGAGCATCCTGGTGTGGCGACTGCTTCTTAGAGAAACACCTCAATATAAAAATGGCTTCGCGCTGACAGAAGAAGGCTATCACCCCGAGCCAGCCTTCGCCCTGCTCAAGTCCGGTCGGCCCTCCGTGCGGCCTGCAGGACAATACGTTCCTTCCCATAACCTTAGAGCTGAGCCAGCAAACACCAGTAAAACTGCAAGCCAGCAAGCTAGCCATTTAATGTCTCTCCAAAGGAAAGTTTAGGAGCACAAATCAAGAGTTGGCTGAGTTGCTTAGCATCATCTTCCAACAGTGGCCCTGTCCGCACGCTGACTGGAGGCGCCAGTGGCAAGGCACAACAAATGAAGTTGTATCGAACTTCCCCTTGCAGCGGCTCACCCGCAGCCACCTCCGGAACTTGCGCCTCCAGCAGAAACCGCTTTAGGCCAGTGTCTCGAGGGCACTCAAGTCGATGATGCCCCAACGCCGACAAATCGCTCAAGTGGCCAACCTCCCCCCATTCGGTTTCTATTTCTTGGCACTCACCAATACCCTGAACAGAGCAGCATGTGTAGGTATACTGGTAGCCAGCTCCATCTTCACCTTGACAAGATTTGTAGGCAAACCGCGTCATGAGCGTTCCTGCTTCGCAATCAGCTCCAACATCATGTCTATCAAGTTCCCACAGGTGTGGCGAGCTGCTAGTATGGGCGATACAGCGAGTGGCCTTTTGTGAACAAGCACCTGTGGAGCCGACAGGAACAATCGTTTCGCAGCCGTAGAAGTACCGATAATAATCGGCATGGTTGCAAGAGCTGTCTTGTCGGAAGGAGTAGGAGCTCAGAACTTGTCCTGGGCCACAGCCAACGAGGTCCTGGCCAATGTTCAGGTTGGGCAAGTACTTGTTACGTGCATGGACACAAGAGCCAGGTTGAAGGTTCTGCCCAGACGCGAGTTGTGTCCATTTGGCTACCAAAGGCGCTAAGTAGTCCAAGCTGAAGACTTGATGGATATGTTGCTGGATGTCACTCTCTGGAGCACAGTCGACCATCTTGCCGGTCATGGGCTCAACACACGCAAGACCAATGCTTTTTCTGTTGCGATATACCAGCTGAGCGTTGCCTGTGGCTTGTTGGGACTGCAGCAACTCCCAACCTTTGCTGAAGGGAGTGCCACAGGTCTCCCAAAACACTGAATCCTCCCTGGAAATGTGAATCTTATTGATGCCGGTACATCCAGACGCGAGCTCTCCCGAGAACTGCAAGCGACCCTTGCCTCCACTACCACGAACGAAAATCGACTTTGTCACGGATTTGAACTGGCCCTTGGGGACTACTTTCTGGGTGCTGGAAGCATCCACCACTTGACCCTCTGTTCCAACCATGCAGCCAGTTGTGTCGATATCTTTGCGACTGTCGCCGTAGGTAATGGTGACCATGTATGGGGTCCCTTGCTCACTCGCCTCTAGCTCAATCTCCCATCGAGAACCAGAGCAATCGTTGTTGGCATCGATCATCAGGCTTTGATCTGATGCGCTAGTTACCAGGTCACTGATGCTGACGTCCTTCACATTGACAGTGACATGTTGACCACCTGTCTCCTTGAATTTGAGGGGAACCTTGCCAGATTCCCGCGCCGTCAATTTGATCGAGCTGCTTGTGTACGAAGCTCCATACTCAAGGGCAGCTGAGCTTGCGCTGCCAAGTGATACTTGCACCTGACCATTCCCCTGGGTGCACACGCGTGTGAAACGGCCACTGCCCCTTCTTCGGCCAAAGTAAAAGTTGTTGCACGATGAGGGGGGCGAGTTTGGGCAGTAGCCTCCAGAAGAATAGCAAAGGCAGTCTATAGCAGTGTGGCTTGATGGGCAATTGTTTGCGGCCGATCCGCCATCTGAGTGCCGTACTTGCAGGGCCTTGTGGGCTGGAGAGCATCGAACCTGAGCTTTGGTCCGCGCAGACAAACAGGATGCTTTCACTTTGCACGTGCCTGTCCCAACGCACCAAATCTTGCATCCGTCGGCATTACACTCCAGGACGCGAATAGAATCCTGCTCGTTGCTCATGGTGGCACTGGCAGCTCCAATAACATTGTAGCCCGACGGGCACGTAGAATAAGCTGACCAAGCATATGGATTGCCGGTTGTCTCCGATCCGTGAGTGACGCGAGAGTCGCGCACGCAAGCCGTCTTGATCGTTAAACCGGTTGAAGCGGCTCTTGCTTTGCATCTGTTGTGTTCGCCTTCCAAGCCGGCGTCAAAAGGAGAGGCGGGGCCGGCGGGGCAAAACAAATGTTCGACTGTGCCAGTTTCAATCGCAATCGTCCCCAATGGGAATAGGTCAAAGTGCTTGGCAACTATGCTCGTGTTGAAATTTTGAGGGTCTTGTTCCACGCAGCAACAAAAGCATTTTTCTCGTCCCGCCAGTGACACGTACTCTTTTTGCAACTCCCGGAAGAACACACACACACACACAAACACACAAACACACAAACACACAAACACACAAACACACAAACACACAAACACACAAAGAACACACACCCACACACCCACACACCCACACACCCACACACACGCAAAAAGTCGCTATGGCTGTGTTTTTTGCGAGTGACAAACAATATTCCGGAGAGAAGTGGCACGGCCATCTTCCACGCTGCCCTGCAACTCCATGTGCTTTAGTCCCGTTGCGCTCATGCCAGAAGGGCATGTGGACCAACCGGTATACTGCCCCCCGGAGTTGGTGGATGCAGTGTTGCCAGTTCCCACATCTGAGGTCGAGGCCTTCAGGCAGTAGGGCCTCACTTTGCATCGGTCGTTGGCGCATCTCACCTTGCAGCCGTTGTTGCTGCAGGTGAAGGACTTGATCACCGGCTTCTTCGGGCGGCAATTGAAGGCGATGCTGCGCCGGCGGCTGTACTCCGTATAGCCAGACATCAAGCCGTCGCTTCCACAGCTCCAATCGAAATAATCGGAGTTGGTGTTGCCCTTGCAGTTGTATGTGTTGCTGCCTGGACCTTGGATCAACGAAGCAAATGTTGGACCGAATACGGAGGGCTTGGCTCATGTTGGCCACTTAATCAATTGGCAAGAGGGTACTATATGCAAATGCCAACGCATATTCTCTACCGGCCCTAAAACAGAAGGGGCACGTGACGACGAAGAGTTTCTCCCAAGGAGAAAGAACCAACCCTATTGTAACCGGTTTCGTGCAAAAACTAGACCAGCACTAAACAAATCCGAAACTAATTCTGACCAGCCTCTCAAAGTTCAATAAGTTCCTCGTTCTCTTTCTCTTATTTCTCTTCTCGGTTTCATTTGTTTGTCGCCTTGTCTTTTCCCTTCTCTTTGAATTTGTGTTTATCTTTGTATTTGTCTTTCTTTTTCCTGTATTGTTTTTTTCTCCTCTCTCTCCCTCCCCAGCCTGCAAAAGTCCAAAATGCAAAAAACCACACCGAGTTGTTCAAGGTCGACCCCCCAAATTCCGACGGGTTCTGCAAGCAAAACGAAAACGCAAAGAACAACTTTTGGTAGTCGCGCACGCTGAACAGCGCGCGTGGTTTTGAAGCTCGACCCCCCGAAAGCATGCAAACGAAGCATGCGAAGCGGCGCCTGCTTCTCTGGTTTCCTTTTTTGCTCAGCTGTGTCACGCTCAGTGCTTCTATTCTTAAACACCACGCGCAAGCCCCCTTCGGAAGTTCTTGTGGGAAGTCCTCTGACTCAACCCACCACGTCTAGTCAGTTCTGCAACCAATCAGCTGCGCGCAGTCATCAGCTGACTGGATCTGACCCCCCAAATTGTTTCGGCGCTTTGTTCTGGGGCCTCCCAAACTGTTGAGGGGCCGATTTGATCCCTGTTCAGGCCCCTGTATTCTTCAGCGCAAGTTGCTGTCCTCGAAGCAAATCTTGTCCGCCCACGTGCCGGTTCTTCCATTCATCCTTCTCACACCAGCGGCGTTATTGAAGTTGGTTGACCTTCTTCGGCCATGTTCATCCCTCCGTCGACTATCCCTCCGGCGTCGACTCTGCCAGCAATCGCCGTCCTTGTCACTTCCGTTTGGGGTTCTCACCCAGCTGCCATCTGAGCATTGCATCTGATAAATCTCATCCCACCTTGGCCAACAAGTGTTTGGGAAGAAAATCCCGCCAACTCCTGTTGCTTTCATGCGCGTGTTGACTGAAAGAAGCTGTCTCCATTCAGTCCAAGCGGCTTGCCTTCTGCACACACATCAATCCGGGTGATGTAGGTGCCTGCTGGACAGCTTACTGTACTGCCTTTCGAATTGCCACCCGCTCCGGCTTTGTTAAGGCTCCAATCGTCGCGGTTGGTTGTGGGGTCATCCAAACTCCACAGCCGTGCCGGCATGACAGCCACATAGCCACTTGGGCATGATGCCTCACTGGTCCAACTGTCTTGGTTGCCGTTGCTGGTTCTCTCACTGCCGACTTCCGTGTCCTCAGGAAAAACGGCAGGAACAAAGCGCCAGAGAGATGCTGAAAACAAACACGGGCCAATATGCGTTGGGATACAAGCATAACCAGGGTACCAACAAAATACGCTGCAAAGCGCTCGCAAACGCACGCACAAAGACACACACACACACACACGGACAGACAGGGACACACAGAGACACACACACACAGAGACTCACAAACACACACACAGAGACGTGCACAAACACACAAACACACAGGCACACAGGTTGGTTGGTTGTGGTTGTTTGGTTGGTCGGTTGGTCGGTTGGTTGGGCTGTGGGCCGGCTGGGCTGGGTTGGTTGGTTGGGCTTGTGTTTGGCTTTGTTTCCACAGACAGACAGAGACCCACAGGGACACAGAGACACGCAGGGACACACAGAGACACACAGGGCCAACAGAAGGGACACACGGAGACACACAGAGACACATTGAGTCACACAGGGACGTGCAGACACACGCACAGACACACACAGACACACAAATAATTACACAAAAAAACGCCGAGACGCACGCACACACACAGGCACACACAACACACAGGCGCACGCAGAGAGACACACGCAGACACACAGCGACACACAAAGACACGCAGAGACACAGAGACACAGAGACACAGACACACACACACAAACACACAGAGTTACACACGCCCACGCGCCCCCGCCTGCGCAAGCACACGCACGCACTCGCACGAACTCGCACGCACCCGCACGCAATCGCACGCAATCGCACGAAATCGCACGCGATCGCACGCAATCGCACTCAATCGCACGCAGTCGCACGCAATCGCACGCGATCGCACGCACAATCGCACGCAATCGCACGAAATCGCACGCGATCGCGCTCAATCGCACTCAGTCGCACGCAATCGCACGCAATCGCACGCACGCACGCACGCGCGCACGCACGCGCACGCACGTCAGCACGCCCGCGCGCGTGCGCGTACGCACGCGCGCGCACACGCACACGTGCATGCACGACCACACGCACACACGCAACGACACACACACACATGCACATGCACACATGCACACACACACACACAAACGCGCGCGCACGCGTAGAAAAGCAAACGCGCGCACGAACGCACGCATGCACGCGCACAAACACACACCCACACACTATCACACACTTACACGCGCGCACGCATGCACACACCCCACACAAGGGTACACGGACACACAAGGAAGCACGGACACACGGACGCACGCGCACACAAGCACACGCACGCATTCGCAAGCGCACACACACACGAGAACACACAAACACACAAACACACAAACACACAAACACACACAAACACACAAACACACAAGCACACAAGCACACAAACGCACAAACACACAAACGACTACACAAACACACAAACACACACAAAAACAAACACACACACACACAACCACAAACAGACACACACACAAACAAACACACACACAGACACACACACACACACACCCACGCACACACACACACACTCACAACGCACGCACAAACACACTCACGCTCAGACTCACACACACACACAGAAAAACACGTAAGACTCTGGAGACCTCCGCTTGCACTGCTCCATGCGTGTGCAACATGCATGACACATTGTCCGCCCAAGCTTCAGCACCGATGGCGTTCTGGCCCCAAGCTCGACACTTTCCGTCTGCCGTGGCTTCCGTGCCAAGCAGTGTAGCTTTCGCGCCAAAGCTAGGCACCTCAGTTCGGAGCAAGGAACGACAACGTTCGCGCACGCACGCGCCTATGTGGCACGAGGGGCACGGGGAAGGGCAATAATCACCGTGCTGCAACGGGTCATATTGAATCGCCAACATCATGTTGAACGTCACATTAGATGCTGTTGCTGGACCTACGCCGCAGTTGCTTTAGTCGGCTGCTTCTCAGAGTAGCGATCAATGAACACGTGTAGGGAGTGAGGGAGGGAGGAAGGGAGGGGGAGGGGAGGGGGGGGAGGACATCGTTGCATGAGTGAGGGACTGAGTGAGTTGGTGAGCGAAGGAGCGAGCGAGTGAGCGTTCTGGATTCATGACAACCAAAACGCCAGGAGGCTGCGAGCCAAAAAGCACACCATTTGACAACAGCTGAGCGATCAGCTTGGCCAGCTGGGTGGCGGTGCGACAGAGGCGGAAGGGATAGCGACATTCTGCAAGTACGAGTCAAGATCCGGCACCGCGGCAACATGGCAGCGAAGGCACGACGGCGCGGAATCTGGCTGGGAAAGCGGCGAATGGAAGACACGGATCTGTGTGGAGTGACCAGAAAGGGACTTGCGTATCTTGCGTCATGCAAAAAGAGCAACTGTGCGATTATGGTATTTCCCCCGAGCAACATGTGGGGGTTGTACAAAATGACTTTGCCTGGGGCCCCTCTCCCACAGGGTCCATTCGCGGAGCAACGTTGGGCATCGCCTGTTTCGAGTTTCGCGGTCTGATCTCAAGCGCTGGCCTTCCTGCATACAACTGGCAACAAGAAGGAAGCGACGTAGCGCGGATGGGCAGGGGCTCGCTGGTGAGCCCGCGCAGTCAAAATCAGCGCGATGTGCGTCGGCACTATGCAACGTCTAAACTCGAAATAATTTCGTTGCCCTTTCGCAGTCCAATCGCCGGCCTTTCGCGGCTCGCGTTTTACCAATCGCGCTGTTCAGCAAGCTGCCGCTGTTCATAAACTTTAGACATGAGAAAGGATTCCCTCGTGTGGCTGAGAAGGCGCCAGTGATCTTTGACTCGCGTTCACCCTCAACCGAACACCCTAAGCATGAAGTCCTTGCCACCCAAAGCTGAGACCGAGGGTCAAGGTCATGATTGCGGAAGTGACAGATGGGAGTCAAGGAGAAAAAATGAGCGTGAGAGTGAGGGGTGAGGGAGTAAGTGTGAGAGAGAAGGCGGGTGGCTGGGCGGGTGGGCGGGTGGGCGGGTGGGCGGGTGGGCGGGTGGGTGGCTGGGTGGGCGGCTGGGTGGGGTAGTCGGGCGGGCGGGCGAGTGAGCGTGCCAGAGGGAGAGAGACAGAGAGAGAGAGAGAGAGCGAGAGAGAGAAGAGTTACCCAAGAAAGAAAGAAAGACAGAAAGAAAGAAAGAAAGACAGAAAGACAGAAGAAAGAAGAAATACAGAAGAGGAGCACACAAAGGGGATCACAGAAATGGGAAGAGAAAGAGAGAAATAATATTTAAAACAAGAGGAAGGATAAAGAGAACGACAAAAAGGGAGAGGAACATAGGGCGGGGTGAGGGAGAGGGAGAGAAAGGGAGAAGAGAAGGAGCTATGGAGAGAAAGCAAGAGCGAGGGATTGACACGGAAGTTGAGGGAAATAATGGGTGAAAAAGGACGACAAAGGGAGTGAGAGGAAAAAGCGAGAGAGAGAGAGAGAGAACAAACAAAACAAAAACAAAGACGAGAGACAGGAAGAGAGAGAGAGAGAGAGGGAGGGAACGAGAGAGACAGGAAGGGACAATAACAAAGACAGAGGGAGAGAGAAAGAGCAGGAGAGAGAAAGAGAGAGAAAGATAGAGAGAGAGAACGACAAGAAAGAAATGAAAAGACAAGAAAAGAAAAGAAAGATAGAAAGAAAGAGAGACAGGCAGGGATAGAAAGACAGAAAGAAGAGAGAGATAAATTAAAAAAGAGAGAAAGAGGGGAGAGAGAAAGACAGAGAGAGAGAGAGAGAGCGAGAAAGAAAGAGAGAGAGAGAGAGAGACAGGAAGGGATAGAAAAAGGGAGAGGGAAACAGAGAGAAAGAGAGAGAGAGAGACAGCAAAGGATAGAAAGAGAGACAGAGAGACATAAATTCAAAAGGAGAAGAGGAAGAGAGAAAGAGAAAGAGAGAGAAAGAGAAAGAAAGAGAAAGAGAAAGAGAAAGAGAGAGAAAGAAAAACAGAGAGAAAGACAAAGAGAGAGAAAAAGAAAGAGAGAGAGAGAAAGAAGGGATAAACAAGAGGAGAGAGGGGAGCAGGGAGAGAGCAACAGAAGGAGAGCGGAGGAGAGGGAAAGAGGGACAAAGAGAGAGAGAGAGAGAAAGAGAGAAAGAGAGAAAGAGAGAAAGAGAGAAAGAGAGAAAGAGAGAAAGAGAGAAAGAGAGAAAGAGAGAAAGAGAGAAAGAGAGAAAGAGAGAGCTAAAGAAAGAGAGAACTAAAGAAAGAGAGATACGAGAGAGATAGAGAGGCAGAACCAGAAAGATAAGGAGAAAACGACAGAGAATAAGGAAACAGACAGAGAAAAAGCGGAGCAAGAAAGAAAGACACGAAAAACAAAAACCAAAGAAAGATGCAGAAAAAAAGGAAGGTAAAGAAAAGAAAACACAAATATCAAAATTATGAAGTAATTGCTAAGTGAATTGGATGTACTCATGGGGCCGCTGTTTTGAGCTTTGTACCCTTGGCATGGGGCATCTCAAGCAAGCCAGGGCGCCGCTTCACAGCCAAAGAGAGTTTGGCCCGAAGGGCAAGAGAGCTCCACGGGGCAGCTGGAGCCATAGCATGTGTTGCTGCTCAAATACCTTGGTGCGTGCAGAACGACCAATCGCGTCTGGGGCTCTTTGGGGATTGGGGAATCGTTAAGTGTTTTTGGTCCAATGTCTTGGTGATTTCGGGAACGTGTCCAAGCTCCCTCCTCTCTCTGACCTTGAGGGGGCCAGATTGAGCAAACGTTGCATCCATCACTCCGGGTGTGGCTTGACCTCTTTCCTGATACTGCATGTCGTGCCGAGAGGCGACGTGACACCTTGGGACCACCATCCACCACCCCGTATGTTGAAAGAAATCTGGTACTCGATGCCCTTTACAATATTCTGGAGCTCTTCCGAGACCTGGTTGGTGCCAGAGCCGGCGAGACTCTTCTCATTGGCCAGCGCAGACACGGCTGTCCTCTGGTCAAAGCGGCAGCTGGACTGGTCGCCCTTCCAGCCGAAATAATGTTTGTTGCTGCTGCTGCCCCAGTACATGGCCTGAAAGGCTTCGCCGGAATCAACATTCCTCCGTCGTCGGTGGGATACGTCCGTTGCATCCGAGAACGTGATGCTAACTTGGGTATTTCCCAATGAATCTCCACTGGCCAAGCAAAGGTTGTCCCAAGATCGGATTTCTACTGGGTGCCGGTTGAGCCACCAGCGTTCCTGCTGCGATGAGGCCATATAATCTCGCAAGCTCTGAGTGAGGCTCCCCGGTGTAGCACGAGAACAAGCCACGCACTGTAAAGCCATGAGCCCAGGACCGCCATGGGGATCGACCCACTCTCCATCTTGACAAACAATGTGCTGAGACGGTTTCAGCTCGTTACCAAATCGATTCAAGCCACTGTAACCTTCCGCACAGCTCACTGTGAGTGCCGAGCCAGCACTGAAACTACTGGGCAACGGGCGTTTGAGCTTGGAAGTGATGACTGATGTTTGAGAAGTAAGCATGTGCGTGCAGGTGCCACATTCTGCAACACCATGGCCTCCATGGATCAGCGATGAATCGCACTGCGCAAACAGCTCTTCAAACAAACAGCTGCCCGCCGGATCTGGGCCATTTGCCAGCCACTTTTCCCGCTTGATCGGTTGGCACGCCTCAGCATCTGCAACAAGGCATGCCTCCTGCTTCGCAACCCCAAAGAGTTCCCCGTTGCTGTTGACCTCACGCACCAAGCTGTCACAGGCTTTGTACAACCGACACACTGTCATGTCTGTGTATGTGCCACTGAAATAGAAGCCGCACGTCGTGCTGTCCGTGTCATGCTCGCCACTCTTGCAAGCCGTCTCACACCCCTCCAGTCCAACATTGACTAGAGACTTGATCAGATTGTGGGGTTCGCAAGTGAAGCTGCCAGAAACAATCAGCATGCTTGGTGGGATGTACTGATTGTTACTCCCTGGGGGCATCTTGCCATAGGTCTCCTCGCTGACAGGACTGTTTGCACCGAATGCGCCAGCGAAGCATTCACATGCTGATAAGGTGTAGAAAGGTGTCACATGTGCTGGTGCATCCGGGTCGTTGAACACAAATGCCCCACTTGCATCATCCTTTGAATTTGACTTGGACTTTTTGCGGTCTTCCAAAGGGCTGCTGCACTCTTGGGCAACCGGTGCAAGAACCACTTCATCCAGCAAATCAGCGATCTCCACCACATCATCAGAAGCGGACCAAATCTGAGCATAGACACTATCAGACAGAGCTGGGCCAGAGTAGACCTGCTGCTCTGCAACATTGATGATATAGAAGCCATCGACATAATGAATCCCAATTGATATGCTATTGGTCGCTGGAAGGATCAAAGCATTGGATGTGTGACCGGTCGTAGCAACTACAAGATCACCGTTTTGCACAAGGATCCCAGCATAGTTCTGATCAGCGGTCGTAGTCGTAGTGGTTGTGGTAGTTGTTGTTGTGGTGGTGGTAGTTGTGGTTCTTCGCCGTCTGGATCTGCGGCGTCGGGCGTCTGTTGTCGTCGGAGCCTCGGTGGTTGGGGCAGTGGTTGTCGTCTCAGCCGCGGTGGTCGGAGCCGCGGTGGTTGGGGCCGCGGTAGTCGCGGAACTCCTCCTCCTCCTCCGACTCCTCCTCCTCCTCCCCCAGGAAGTCTCCTCTGCATCTTGCTCTTGGGATCCAGCCAGCTGCTCGTAAGCTATCAAGCTCGATTGCAGCTGTGATGGCTTGTTGCCGGGCGAGGTTGTGAGGGCAAACATGTGCTTCGATGCAGAAGAAAGTGTGAATGTCACACTGAGGTGCTTGGCATGCCGCTTTGTCTGCGCGGAAAGCCAGCCACTTTGCCCTTGCGATCGCTGAAGCTTCCTTCCGTCGCGCAGGAAACCACCTGTCTCCCAATCCTTGCTGCCAACTTGCTGAAGGTATCCCGGGTCCACAATGGTCGTGGGCACAACGGAAGCCAGCTCGTCCAAAATCTCATCTCCAATGCCGTAAGAGCTTGAGGAGGCAGGATTGGCCATGCAAAGCAAAACCTCTCCCCTGAGCTCGACATAGTCGCTTTCGATGAAGTCCAAGGGACTGCTCCTTCGAATCACCCATGCAGAGTGATCTGGGCAAGGTGAAGTGCTCTCGCGAGACGACTGCCAGGGAGCCAAGTAGAGAGTTGATGATGGCACCTCGCCTGACTTCGCATAAAACGGCAACAGGCCATCGCTCTCTCCGCCCTCTGGAGGGCAGTACTCGCCCTCAAGAAACGCCGCCCCGCCCCCAAGCTTCTCCACCGAAAAACAGCCGCTCTGCGCATCACAGCTGTTGATGCGAACGAAGGCACTGGAGAAGTCGGGAGCAGCACAACCCCGACAATCAATGGATGTGGCCTGCATGGGGGTGGAGCACTGGCCATTGAGGCAAAACTCTTTGCAAATGCCTATGCCGCAAGTCAAGCAGGCTTCAGGGCAAGATGCCTCTGACACGCGTCGCAAGGAGTAACAATCACCACTCTCCTGATAAGCCGAACATCCAGAATCAGCACGACAGCGAGAGCGGCAAGTTCCATGGCCTGTCAGAGTATTCAGGATCTTCCACTTCTTGGACTCTGTCCGTTGCCAGCAAGTGTCATCCCGGATGTTCACTTCAAAGCTGTGCTTGATGAATTTGGGAGTGGAGCCCAGTGGCTGGAAAGCAAGCTCCCCAAAGACTGTGCATGAGAGACGCACTTTGCAGCGCGCGGTGTTTGCGCAATTCTTGAGCACCGCCATGTCTGGAATGCCTGTCAACTCCCCAGTCAGCATGCCGAGACGAAATGCAACATGGCCCTGCACGACCACATCTCCAGTGGTGAGATCGAAAGTCACTGACTGCCCGCCAGTCGCATCGCAAGCGGCATAGAATGCGATTGGGGGCACCTTGTGATCGGAGCCATCTGACAGGATGAGCGGGGGCAGAGACCGGCCAGCTACTAGGTTCAAGACAGAACCCACAGGCTTCTTCTTGCCTCCCAAGATTTGGTGAACACTCATTGAAGTCCAATGGTCTGGGTAGGTCACTGAGAGCGTCAAAGCCTGGTCCGCAGTCCCGTTGTGGGCTGTCACAGTGCACAAAGCTGCTTCAGGAACAGGAGCTGAACTGCTTGACCGCAAGGTCCCATCTGTCAAGATCTCCAGCCAGGGAGCATCGGGCGTGCAAGCCACTCGCCAGTTGCTGTAACTGACACCTTGCTTCGTCCTGGGGGCATAGCCATCGGATGGAAAGGACAATATTTTCGCATTGTAGGCAAAGTACTGGAGATCAAGACTCACAGTGGCATTGGCAATGAGACCCTCAGACTCCTCTTGCAACGCCTCAATGGAACACTCGATTGCTGTTGGCTCCTCTGCAATGGGCGTGCCCTGAATCTGGCCGGTGACTGCATCCAAGCTCAACCCATAGCTGTGCAAATCACAACCAGATCCTTCCAGGACACCTGCAACCCGGTAGCTGGAAGCCGTTCGTGGGTGTGGAAGATCAGTCATGGGCTCTCCCAGCACAAAGGAGCGGCTGATTGATGAATATCGGAAAGGAGTGCTGGCGCGCATGCCGCCACCACATGCACAACAGGCATCTTTTGCACCTTAGCAGTCTCATCGACAAAGCGCGACTCTGCTTATTACACAGCTCGATGCAGTTGCTCGGAACAGCATGCCCAGCCCACAAAATGCGAACACATCCCAACACTGTCACGGTAATGCTAAACAAGGAGCTAACGCCAGCAAAGCGGTAGTCCTCCAACTGCATGTGCTGAACGAAATTGGCCTGAAATTTCGAGGTCGAAATGACTCCGTTTTCGCACGCCTTGGTGGCAACATAGTGCTCACATGCGTGGCCGGCAGGGTCAAGGAATCCAGGAAGATCCCGGCAAGCTCTGCAAGTCTCTGGGCCCTTGTGGAAGCCACCTGCGCAGGCAGAGCACTTGCCACCGCTGATCGTGGCACAACCGCTGCACTTGATGCCATTGCAGCAAGTCACCGTGGCTGAACCCTGACTGGAGAATGCCACCAATGTCGTTTCCTGCACGTTGCACTCGGCCCCTGAGTACAGCAAACTCACGGAAGAGTTCTGCTGGCCGCGGGCTGCTTGCGATTGGTCCGGCATCTTCCTGCAGGAATCAATGGAATTTGGAACAAGTAAGCACAAGTGACACTTCTGGCACAAACTTCGTAACCCGTCCTGGCTTTGCATTGCTCGAACAAAGGACCTTTGGAAAGCTTCTGACCCAAATCGGGCAGCTCTGGCAGGTCCAGGTTCGGAGAGGCAGCCTCTAATGCCATGACTTTCTTCTTTTGTAGCATGGCCGGCGCGACCGCAGAGCATTCCTCTTCGATAGCACCGCCATAAACCAGCAAGGAAAGGCTGGCGAGATATGCAAATAACATACTGCTGCTCGCAGTCTGTTGACGGTAAGAGGTGGGAAGGCCAAAGCACAGCTCGAGCCAAGCTAAATTGCAAGTGAATTTGCCTTGCCTCACTCGTGTGAAGACCCAGACGATAAACAAAGACACCCACGCGGTTGGTTGTCAAAATGTTGGTTCCCAGCTTTGAAACGCAAATCGCCATTCCATGGGGCCCGTATCATTCGGGCCATATGAACATATAACCATTTCGGCACAATAGGTTTGACTAAGAAACGTACAATACTGACAGGCGCGCTAGCGCGGGCCTTTTCTTAGCAGCTGTCGGATGAGCTATCCGAGCTTGTAGAGCTGCTGCTATATGACCTTTTTACACACAAGACATCCCAATGTGCTACACCACATCTTCAGCAAGTAACAAAGCGGAATTGGTTCGTGCTACGGGCAGAAAGTTTTGCTTAACCTGACTTACAACTTTAGCCTAGAAACATGCAAGTGGCTTCTTGGGCATTGCCTCCAACAAGGCGCGTGCCCCAGTGTTCAAGTTGGCAACTGCCTGCTAACGCGGAGCTAGCGCGAAAAACTGCCTATGTCTTCAGATTTTTCGCAGGGTCACGTGTCGCAAGGTCAGGTACAAATCTTGTGACAGGTGCAATGCTTTCGGAAGGGCAGACATGGCAGGCGAAGCACTTTCGCAAAAGACACGTGCAGATTTCGTGGCAGATGCAGCACTTTCGCTTTGCGAGGAAGCAATGCCTCGAGCCTTGAGAGCGACCGGACAGAAGGGTCACGCGCGCGCATCTCACATGCCACGTCAACCAACGTCCCCAACCTAGCGCCGAGGTAGCGCGAAGCTAGCGCTGCCAGTGGGATTTGCATGATTTAGGTAGGGGCCCGCTTCATTTCGAAAAGGAAAAGCAAGATGCAACGGAAGCCACGTGCTTTGTTCACAAGCCATAAGCGTCTTTTCTTTCATGAATCTGCTCTGGCCTCAATTTTGCACACATTTACCGCGCCACCACAAAGTATACCAGCATAGACCCCAGATAGAAAGAATGTGCTGTCAGCCAAGGAGTGCTCCGTGGGCCGCACACAACACGCACCATGGCTTGGAAAGCGATGACAACTCTCTACAAGCCTCTGACAGTCAGAGTCAGTTCTTGCCGGAGAATAAGTCAGGGTGGAACTAGACGCCCAATCCGACGCAGCGACACGTGTGCCATGCGGCCAGAAGACTCACAGCAGAGTGCTCCGTAGGCCGCTGAAGACAACGCGCACCTGGCTTGGAAAGCGATGACAACCCCCCACAACCTCTGACAGTCAGTTCTTACCGGACGTCAGCATTCGGCAGCTCGATTTTGTCTCTCAGCCAAGTTCAGTCTATCCTATTAAGCCATGGTGGAACTAAAGATGCCCAATCCACTGCAGTGACACATGTGCTATGCAGCCAAAATAATTCTCACAGCAGGCCGAACGCGCACCGTGACTTGGAAAGCGATGACAACCCCCTACAAGCCTCAGACGGTCAGTTCTTACCGGACTTCAGAATTTGGCAGCTCGATTTGGTCTCTCAACCAAGTTGTGGTAATTATACGTCATGGTGGAACTAAAGATGCCCAATCCAATGCAGCGACATGTGTGCCATGCGGCCAGAAGACTCACAGCAGGGCTTCGTAGGCCGCCGAACACAACGCGCACAATGTAGATTGGAAAGCGATAACAACACCCCAACAAGCCTCTGACAGTCAGTTCTTACTGGACGTATAAATTTGGCAGCTCGATTTTGTCTCTCAACCAAGTTGGCAACACCGCGAGAACTTGAGGCAAAGGCCGTTCCGTTGCGTGGTGGACAACAACAGGAACAGCGCTCCACTGGAGCCCCGAACAAGAATAGGGCAATGCGGCTGCGCAGAAAGTAAGGAGCAAGGGAGGTACTGAAGAAACTCAACAAGAATCCCCTTACACGCGCTTGTGTTGTCTGGCTTCCCTTGGTTTCGATTATGTTTCGATCAAGAGCCGTCGGCTCAACCTTACTTTTGCTCTGAGTCTCAGCCGCTCCCGCACACCCAATTTCACACAAAACACGGCTGCTCGTGTGGAGCACTTCTTGTCGCAGGGGTACAACGGCGGGTGCACTTGAGCGGGTGTGCTTCGTTTTGGCAGGCTTGGTTACAGTATTGAGCGAGTGCTTCTGGGCGGACGGATGTTGTCGGCGCACGGACGCTGCAACTGGACTAAGACAGAAAATGCGCGTTTCGCAACCGTGCCATTTGGGAATGTGCGGTGAAAAGCGCGTGTGTCTAGGTAAACGTAGCCACAAAAAAACAAAAAACCACAAACAACCACTCACTCACTCACTCACTCACTCACTCAATCAATCGATCGATCAAATCAAATCAAATCAAATCAAATCAAATCAAATCAACTCAAATCAATCAATCAATCAATCAATCAATCAATCAGTCAATCAATCAAACAAACAACTCAAACAATCAACAGACAAAGAGACACACGAAGACACCGACAGACTCAGACAAACCAACAGGCCAAAGCCGACAAGACATGGACAGAAACAAAAGACTGACAGACCGACAAACCGGCAGACCGCCAAAGCAACAAATAGATGAACACTGACAGAAAGGTACGGATAAGCACATGTCGCAGCTGCCCAACAAGCTAAGCGAAGCTGAGTCAGCCATTTTGAAGCTCCGCTGCGTCAATTCAGTGTCCGGTTGACAGAACCAACACGTACACAGCTTCACTGGCCTCGAGGACTCGAGACTTCGGTGCTCAGCGGAAACGAGCGAATTCAACGCGAAAGACCGCGAAGCGCAAAAGAAAGCCACGCGCCAAAGGATTGCTTGAATATGTCATCCAAACAAAACATGTCGGGAAAATGCACGAATCACATCCCACTATCCAGAGATCTTAAACTGTCAGGGAGAGATGGCGAAATCATTGCCAAGATCAGCTAAACAATCAAATAGCAACACGGCCACCAGCAACCAAGTAAAGAAATTAAGAGCTCAAGCGCAGAGTTGGGGGCCGACGGCAAACACATTTCCCAACTATGTGGACATCAGCGCATTGCTCAGCTTGCGTGCGCCCTTGCTTTTTCTGGCCACGTACGGCGCAGGTCCAACATCTGGCATCATAGCCTTCACAGCACAGCGAAATGATTTGCCCCATAGCTCCTGCGCAAAACTGGGTGGCAACGCATTGCAGCCTGTGCAATTTCAAACGCCCCAAAGGACGGCGGCATTCAGAGCAGATTTGCCGTTGGGAAGTACCGCATTGCAACCTGGCTCCATCTCATTCAAGCAAACCACCATCTCTCCTGCTCGTAGAGGTCGAGTTCTGGAGAGAGTCGTGTTTTCGAGTTTTTGAGGCTGCAAGGAGCACACCATCGCTCCAGTCTCGCTGGCCAAGTCAAACTTGGTGCCATTCCTGCCCTCGCTCTCCAAAAGCAACTGGGCCATGCCCTTCACCAACACCACCTCGGACATCTTGGAATCCTCAGGCAGGGGGACAAAATTGAAAGGAACACTTGCAGGAGCAACCTGCTGGAACAACTTGGAAGCAAACCTCCGGATCCGTCAGAGAGTTCCCTCACTCTCGCACCTTGGTGAGGTTTCCCCACAGCGCCCAGCCAGCGGCCTCACATTCTTCCGGAGCCTTCGCGCGCGTCAACAGGGCCTCCTCCAGGTGTTTCTTAAAGACTGTGCCAAGCGCGCTGTCCGGAGTTCGTGCTGAGCGCACCACCTCCTGCAGGTTCGACAATCTAATCGATACCCCTAACCCCATCCACATGAACGACCGGCAAAACCTCCAAGGAACACCTGCATTTTGTTTGTCATCGTTTTTTGGAGTTCGCTATATCGCTTCACAGCGCTTTAGCATCATCCGGTTCAGAATCAGGGAAACTTTGTGCAAATCCGATCGCTTTGGCTGTGGCGCGTTGCACATTGTGATACATGCATCCTCTGCGGACTGCAAGCGACGCACCGAATGAACATTTGTTGGGGTCCAACCTGCCTTCCCCCAGTGAAGATGCGCGCGCAAGAGTAAGACAAGGCCCTGTTGGACGCCGATTGAAGTTGTATCTGCCCTTAGAATCCCAGCGAAAAAGGCTCCATCTAGTTATCACTATATCGTTTCCCCTGATTTTCTACACGTCTGGAATCAACATGTGCCCGATGACCGTGTTTGACGGAGAGTCTTGCCGGGCGTCCGGTCCAGCCCTGGTCATTATTCTAGCCGTCAGAGAAAACGTCAACACTGATATTATGCGAAGTGCAGCAAGGGATTTCAATGGAATCCACTCAGAATGGATCAGGTGCCAATTAACTCGCAAATTGATACGGTTTTTCAACCAACATATCAAGTTGTTGTTTTTGGGAGCCCTGCAATATGACTGCAGTTGGTGTTGGTGGGACGTTTAGAACTGGCTTAGTATTGCCCGCGCATTTGGAGATTGGGGGCTGGACAAGAGCTAGGAGCCTTTCAGGCCGGTGTTTTGGG
>CAUJNA010001119.1:42500-85000 GCA_963377175.1 Effrenium voratum
ACTCCAAACACACTGCCAAAGACAAACCTCCAAAGACGTCCCTTCAAAGACATTGCCTAAAGTAAAACGCCAAAGACATCCTGCAAAGACATCCCCAAAGAAACATCCGAAGATGTTTCCTGAAGAACAGCTCCCCAAAGACATTTACGAAATAAATCCAAAGACATCCCCTCCCTAAAGGATGCCAATGACATAGACACTCAATAACATCCCCTAAATATATCCCCACACCTACCCGGAAAACACCTTCAAACCCCAAAAATTCGCCTCGGCCCCAAAGGGGCCAAGGGCGCTCAGATCTCTTCTCCAAAGAGAATCTTCGCTTTTCCCCTCCCCCAACCCCCTCCCCAACCAAAATTTTGCCGGCCCGCCCCCCCCCCCCACCCATGTCGGCTGGCCCAAAATCCTGTCCGGCGGGCATTGAAATTTTCGGGGTTCGTCGGCGTCCAGCTCCATGGGTCAATTTTTGTCCAAGTCATCCAGCAGGCCCCCCTCAGCCTGAGACTAGCCTCAGGCCCAGTCCCTGCCCGCCTGCTGGCGTGTCTTACGTACAGCTCAGTAGTCCGGCTGCCCAGCAGCCAGCAACCCACCCATGGCTTCGCAGCCTCGTGGCTGAGACTAGCTTCAGGCCCAGCCCAACCAGCAACCCGCCTAAGCAAACCCCAAGCCCACCCTGTTTGAGACTCGCAGGCCTCAGCCTATCTAGCGCCGAGACTGGGCCTTGCCAGCCTGGGCTCAACTAGCGTCTAGCCTAGCCCAGTCCGCCTGCTGGCCAGGCCTGTCTGACGTGTCTGAAACTGGCCTCAGGCCCATCTGACTTGTCTGGAGCCAGCTTCAGGCCCAGCCCAACCAGCAACCCGCGCGAGCAAGCCACAGCCCAGCCCACCCAAGACTGGCTTCAGGCCAGCCCAACCAGCCACCCGCCCTAGCAAGGCCCAGCCCAGCCCGCCCTGCCCAGGCCCCAGGCGCAGGCCTGCCCCAACCAGCAGCCTGGTCCGGCGCATGGCATCAATTGGCCCAACGTGCCCCAGCCCTTCACTCCGGCTGCCCAAGCAGCGCAGCGAACTGGTGCGGTCACAAGCTTTCAGTAGGATTCGGACCTTCCCAACACTGGATTTCGGTGTTCCTGACCCTTCCCTCAAACTAGGCTGGGCCGAGGCGGGCAGCGCGAAGCGTTTACAATAACTATCCCCACAAACACAGCCAATGTCCTCTAGAGACAATCCTCCAGAGACATCCAATAAGATATCTTGCGAGACATGGCCAAAAGACGTGCACAAAAAATCCCAGCAAACCCTGGAATATCCTAAAGACTCAAGCAACGGCGCTCCAAACAGGATCCTAAAAACATTCCCACATCTGCAAAATAATCCTCACAAAAGGCCCAAAACATTCCCAAATTCCTGAAAGCCACAAAAAGCCCACATTCCATACAAAGGCCATGCCAGGAAACTTGAAGCGCGTTCCTCTACAGTGACTGCCACGAATTGAAGTACTGCGCCTGTGAAATTGAACACTCGCAGCCGCGAACGCATCACATCGCACAAACAGGACGGTGCTCCACATTTCAAGCAAACAAAATAGACATCCCTGGAACGCAAATCGCGAGCCAGCGAGACCTCTCAAAACACGGTGCCACAGCAAAACGATGCTGTAAAAACCCTGTCAAAGCTGCAATTTAGATGCAGGCACAATGCAAGCAACACTTAGTCATTCCAAGTGCTCCGATGTCCGGCTCTCCATTGGCACCGCGAGCGCTTTACACTGCGCATAGGTCTTCTCCAACCCAAGACCGCAAACTGCAATCGTTAAAGGGGGAATCCTGCTTCACATCTAGAAACACGCACTTGCCATGAGCTCATCCTGAATTGAACCTTGGGAAATGCGGAGAAAAACAAGAAAGACCGTTGCCTTGGCATAGGTGTCCATAGCCTGCTTCAGCTGCTGAGTCTCATGGCTGGATTTGTCTTCGATGTGCGTGAGGCGCACGAAAATCTCAGAGACGTAGTGGTCAAAGAAGGCCTTCATCTCAGAGAGTATGTTGTGATTCATCGTGCCAATGGAACTCAGAATCTGCTGGTCACCTCTCTTCACTGCGTCTTCCACGCAAGCGAGATCGCAGTAAACTTTGGCCATGGTGTTCTGCAGTGGGTTGCAGTCAGCGAAGTCGCTCTCAATGAAGCGCTTGTTGCGGTAGTCTTGTGTAACCTCGAGCGCATACAAGGCGCCACCTTGTGCGTTGGCACCTATGGATTCACAAATGTCGCTGACTTCGTTCTTGGTGCCGGCATAGGCAGCTATGGCTCCAGCCAAGGTTATGACCCCAACAATGGAAGAGCAAATGGTCTTGTAAGCTGGCTCGAAGGCGTTCTCGAAGTAATCTGTTGCCATGTCAGTTTGCCTCTCCCAATTCGCCATCTTCCAGCCTCGATTGATGTCACGCGTGCTGCAGTCCCAAACTGCATCAGCGGTCAAGCCAGGAAAGGATGGATTGGCCTTGGACCATACCTCAGCGGAAACTTCATTTGCACGCTCGCACGCCCACCAGCTGAACCCGACTGTGCAAATGACACAAGGGCAACGTCAATCTCAGTCCGACCAAACCTCTCTGGGCCCAGTGTTCAAGCATCCCCACTTACGAGACGACGCTCAAACCGCGACAAAAAGCGACATTCCAGCCAACAACCGAAAAAAAAAATGAAAAAAAATAAATCCCACAACAAAAAGCAACCATCACCGACTAACTCGTAAGGAAAGAAAATGAAAAGAGAATGAAAAGGAAATGGAAAGGAAATGGAAAGGAAAAAGGAAAGTGCAAAAAACATGGAAAGGACATGGAAAGGGAAATGGAAAGGAAATAGAAAGGAAATGGAAAGGAAAAAAAAGGCAATGAAAAGGAAATTGAAAGGAAATGGAAAGGACATGGAAAGGAAATGGGAAGGAAGTGGAAAGGAAATGGAAAGGAAATTGAAAGGACATGGAAAGGACATGGAAAGGAAATGGAAAGGAAATGGAATGAAGTGGAAAGGAAATGGTAAGGAAATGGAAAGGACATGGAAAGGAAATGGGAAGGAAATGGAAAGGAAGTAGAAAGGAAGTGGAAAGGCAATGGCAAGAAAATTGACAGGAAAAGAAAAGCACATGGAAAGGACACGGAAAAGAAATGTAAAGGAAATGGAAAGGAAGGATTCCATTTCATTTCCATTTCCTTTCCGTTTCCTCCCCGTTTCCTTTCCAGTTCCTGTCCAATTCCTTTCCGTTTCCTTTCCGTGTCTCCAAACCAAAAGATCTGGCCCCTTCGTTCCACTTCCTTTCCATTTCCTTTCTACTTCCTTTCCATTTCCTTACCATTTCCTTTCCATGTCCTTTCCATTTCCTTTCCATTTCCTTTCCATTTCCTTTCCATTTCCTTTCCATTTCCTTCCATGTCCAATCCATTTCCATTCCTGTCCATTTCCTTTCCATTTCCATTCCATTTCTTTTCCATTTCCTTTCCATTTCCTTTGCATTTCGTTTTTATTTTTGTTTCCACTTCCTTTCCACTTCCTTTCCATTTCCTTTCCATTTCCTTTCCATGTCCGTTAGTCGCTGTTTTGTTTAAGTTGTTGTTTTCTTAGTTGTTGATTGTGTTTCTTTGTTGTTGATTGTCTTTTTTAGTTGTTGATTGAGCGCCACCTTTTCACATATTAGAGGCAATTGGTAGTTAGTGCCAGGAGCGAACCCTCGGATGATGGATTTGTGACGGACACGCAAGTAGTGTATGAGAATTAGCAAAGAACTTGGAGCAGCGTCCCGTTGCATATTTCATGTAGAGCGAACCGGCGAGCTGTCAGTTGTGAAAGCGGCATTGCGTGAGTTGTCCTCGCATATTTGAGCACAAGTTGCATGTCTTCACGGCGAATTCCAAGTCACAAGTATTGATCTCCCCCTCCAAAAACACAGTTCAGTTGGATGTTGTTTCTTCAGTCGCATTGTCGGGTTCGCATCTCAAGCTGTGCGCAATGGGTCGGGTTCGCTATGGTTTCCTGGACACTGGTGGCGTTTACCTGACATACAACTGCTCACCGGTGTCCAATCTGCAGCATCCATCTCGGTAGTAAGCTATCAACTGTGTCAACAGTTGCACTGAGATCGTTGATGTCGCACCTGGTTTAATACTGGTACCCGGATTTATGTCAAGTTTTCTCGGCTTAAACACGACCCCCCCCCCCAACTGTTTCGGTACCATGATTTATGTCAAGTTCAAACTCCCAAACGCAAGAAACCTGAGCAAAGAACACTGTTGGCTGATTCCTCCTCTCAGCTTCATGGCTCAATTCCAGAGTCAAAGATCAACATCCTTCACTTAAATCCATCCAAAAACACTCCCAAAACAGTTCTGCAAAGGGGGTTGCCCATAAGGGGCCCTGATCATCTTTAAAAGGCACTACTGTATCTGGGTACCACATTTGATGTGTGGGTGGGAAATCTGAAAGGAAGTCCGGGCAATACTATATAAGTTATATAAGTTTAAACTAGGCCATACTACAGTAAGCACTGGGAATCCAAAAGGAAGTCTTGCCAATACTAAATTAGACTGGGCAATACTGCATCAAGTGCTGGGAATCAAAAAAGTAGGTCCTGGCAATACTAAATTCAAACTAGGCAATACTAAACGACGCACTGAGAATCTGAGAGTAAGTCCTGGCAATAATGCACTTAGACTACGCAATACTAAACTAAGCTCTGGCAATTCAACAGGAAGTGCTGGCAACACTAAACTGAGTAGTGGCAATACTAAAGCAATACTTAAGTCACCCAAGCTCCCTCCCAGACCTAAATTCCGGATCCCCGAGCACTGTTTTGACTGTTGAGGGGGGGGTGGGGGCAGCAAATCAAACAAGGTCCAACATTTAGCTGCTTCGCTATTATGTTCATTTGCAAATTGCGGTGGCAAGGCGTGCATCGACACTATCCAAGTTGCGTGTGGCTCTTGCCAATCCGTGTTCTTCTTTCCTGGTACCCCGTCTTCTCCCCAAGTTTCCACTGCCGCGGCGCCAGTGCTGTCCACTCCGAGAGCATGATAGCAAGCACCCACAACGTCTTTCTGCTTCTCCTGATTGCTGAGGTAGTGCTCGCCCTCAACAGGCTCAGCACCAATGATCTTTTCCCGACTCTCACGTGCCAGGCAGTGAGGAGCGTAGCTCACAGGCTCTGGCGACCAGTTCAAGACGGTCTCTGTGACGCTGCGCCTCTCCAACTCCTTCCTCTCGCCTTCGAAAGGCTTGAACTCCGCCTCCTCAAACTTTGCCATCTCAAACTTGGCCTTCGGGATCTTTGGCAGCTTCTTGAACTTTTTATTGCCCAAGCCGCCGTTGCTTCCGGCCCGGGATTTGGCCCCCTGCCCCTGACCCAAAAGGCTTTGGTCCATCTGATCACGCCCGACCTCCACTGCCCCATTGCCCGTAAAGGCGGTGGTCATTGGCTCCAAAGGCGTGTAATCCACACCCTCTTGCAGCCCCGCACCCAACTCCAGCGGATGTGCAGCGACAGAAGAGGAGCACAAAGGTGCAAAAGACTTCGACTTCGACTTCAAGCACCACGCGCCTGAAAGCCGATCAAAGGACACCTTCATGGCATCGGGGTCAATCTTGGTCCAACAATCCGAGACGCTCCAATCAGCTCGTCCGCAAGAGGTACTCTTCCTATAGTAACATTTGTTTCCTGTCCACTGAAAACCGGCACACTCGGTATGAGCTGCGCAAACTTTGCCGCAGATTGCCTCAGCCAAGCCCCTGGGCGCATAGTCCCATCCTCAGATCATATTGCAAAGAGTCCTGAAACCGGTCAAGGCCCTAATGCAGGCAAAGTCTCGCTCGCCATTGGCCCCACAATAGGCCTGACCGTCTAGGGAACCGCACCAACCGCACGATTTGCCCGGCTCCAAGGTGAATGGGAGGCTCCAGTCCTGGCAAGCTGTTGCGGGCGCTCAAAGAGCACAGCACTATGCTCGACGACGTGTACACACACACACACACATTGTGGCTTGAATGGTCGGTGTTAGCTAACACGCGCTGCCATGCAACCCCTGTTCCATTTGCTGCTTATTCCTTTACATGTCTTTTCCGTTCATGTCCAAGTGCCTTCCATGTACAAAAACCAGTTCCTTGCATGCCTCTTTTGTGTCCTTATACAAATTATTCTTACTTTCCAAACCTTTGGCAGAGCCGCCAAACTGCCAAGTTTCTCCCAATCGCTGAGCAGCGATTGAAAGCCACGCCAAGCATAAACCCGTCCCCGAGTCCCCAACTGCAACCGGAACCCTGCGAAAACCCGAGCTCCGCTCGCGCTGCAAATCCCGAACTCGGAGCCTAATCGTACCCATGAAACTTTCGACACGCTGCGCCAGCGCCTCCCGGAGCCCAATCCAGCAACATGGAAATAAATATCCGGCGGATCCAAAACCGAGCCAACCCCGGAACCTTGACCAGCCACTCCATTGGAACCCAAAAAACACCAGTGTTCACACTCTTATCCTACACTAAAATGTGTTGAATTCCAAGCGGCGGTCTTCTTAGAAGTTGTGTGCTCTAGTTGGGGCCTCAAAATGAAATCCTCCTCAGTGGCCATTGTGTAAGCATGCGCGCCTGAGAGCTCATAAGCATGCAGCATGGGCAAGCCAGCAAACAAGAAAGCAGGACGGCAGGAAAACAAGCAGGGAGGCAAGCAGGGAAGGAAAGAGCAAGGAAGAACAGGCAAACAAGCAGGAGCGAAAGAAACATAACAGCTAGCCACATGAAACCACCTCGGCCTTGCGCTTGGGAAACGCTTGCGCGGAACTTGCAGGAAATGTCACGAGTCAAAACGGCAAAAAAGGTGCATGTCTTTTGGAGCAACCAACAACAACCCCCCCACGTAGATTCAAACACACTGATGCTGGCACTGCTGCTTCGAGCCACCGTGAACACTGCAGTTTTGACTTGCGCGAAGACTTTCCGAAACCCTGAAATCCCCGAACACATTGAAAGTTTGCCCCGTTTTTTTGACTCAGGTGTTAGGGACAAGCGCAAACTGGCATGTGAGAACTGCCCGCGTATTGCGCGTGTGAATCATGGCCAGTCCAGGCCGGGCCGCCCACACAAACACAAACACACCCACAAACACACACAAATACACACGGACAATCACACATACAGACGCGCACACACAGCCTGACATAGATACACACGCACACACAGACGCAGACACCGACAAAACCACAAATACAAACGCAACCACACATACAAGCACAAACACAAACGCAAACACACAAACACCATCACAACTAGATCACAACCACACACACACACCGACACACAAAAACGCACACACACAAACACACAAACAACCGCACACACAAACACACACACAGACACACAGACACACAGACACACAGACACACAGACACACAGACACACAGACACACAGACACACAGACACACAGACACACAGACACACAGACACACAGACACACAGACACACAGACACACAGACACACAGACACACAGACACACAGACACACAGACACACAGACACACAGACACACAGACACACAGACACACAGACACACAGACACACAGACACACAGACACACAGACACACAGACACACAGACACACAGACACACAGACACACAGACACACAGACACACAGACACACAGACACACAGACAGACACACAGACACACAGACACACAGACACACAGACACACAGACACACAGACACACAGACACACAGACACACAGACACACAGACACACAGACACACAGACACACAGACACACAGACACACAGACACACAGACACACAGACACACAGACACACAGACACACAGACACACAGACACACAGACACACAGACACACAGACACACAGACACACAGACACACAGACACACACACACAGACACACAGACACACAGACACACAGACACACAGACACACAGACACACAGACACACAGACACACAGACACACAGACACACAGACACACAGACACACAGACACACAGACACACAGACACACAGACACACAGACACACAGACACACAGACACACAGACACACAGACACACAGACACACAGACACACAGACACACAGACACACAGACACACAGACACACAGACACACAGACATACAGACACACAGACACACAGACACACAGACACACAGACACACAGACACACAGACACACAGACACACAGACACACAGACACACAGACACACAGACACACAGACACACAGACACACAGACACACAGACACACAGACACACAGACACACAGACACACAGACACACCGACACACAGACACACAGACACACAGACACACAGACACACAGACACACAGACACACAGACACACAGACACACAGACACACAGACACACAGACACACAGACACACAGACACACAGACACACAGACACACAGACACACAGACACACAGACACACAGACACACAGACACACAGACACACAGACACACAGACACACAGACACACAGACACACAGACACACAGACACACAGACACACAGACACACAGACACACAGACACACAGACACACAGACACACAGACACACAGACACACAGACACACAGCACACAGACACACAGACACACAGACACACAGACACACAGACACACAGACACACAGACACACAGACACACAGACACACAGACACACAGACACACAGACACACAGACACACAGACACACAGACACACAGACACACAGACACACAGACACACAGACACACAGACACACAGACACACAGACACACAGACACACAGACACACAGACACACAGACACACAGACACACACTACACACAGACACACAGACACACAGACACACAGACACACAGACACACAGACACACAGACACACAGACACACAGACACACAGACACACAGACACACAGACACACAGACACACAGACACACAGACACACAGACACACAGACACACACACACACACACACACACACACACGCACACACACACACACACACTTAGACTCCAGATGGAGGTGCTAATCTTTCGAGTACAACTGGTAAGTCTCGGCTTGGATAAGGTTCTTCATGAATAAGTTTCGGCTCGCAATGCACTCGGCTTCCCTCGAGTGTCGAAAACGTTACCCGAAAGAACAAGAAGCACAAACAGCGCCGCAACCAAGGGGGCCAAAAAGACATTCAGCAACATCACTTTACACATGCAGGTACGCTGGGATGATCAGTCCTAGTATCACCACCGATGGCAAGTGTCTTCGTTGGGAGACTTGCCATGGTGCTCCTGCCCCCTGAAGTTGTATGGTGGCAGGGTATTCTGCCACTGCGCACACACACGCCCCTCAGTGAGGGGCGAAAATCTTTTGTTCCTGCCGGAAGATCACGCAATTGGCTCATCAATGCTAACGTCTACCAAAATATCCACTGCGTCTGGGAGAGCGCGAAACTGCACGCTCCGCACGAGGCCGCTCAGAAGACGGGGACGAAAGATCTCCAAGATGAGCAAGACGTGTGCCGCCATAGAAGACAGGCGGAAGCTGCAAAGCTGTCGGGCGATCACCGTCAGAAATGGGAGGGGCATAGGTGAACATCTCCTCAACCTGGATGTGGTCCGCGTGTTGTACACCAGCAAGTGATGGATCAGGGCCATGATGGGTGGAGAAGGACTCAAAGCGAGACAAAATCCGTTGATAACCTTGATGTTGCACCAGTTCCGTCAACATGCTCAGTCACCCGTTTCCACTCCCGAAACAAGTTCTCAGGTAGGCCGGGTACTGCCTCATTAGGGTGCCACAGTTGATGTTCCCGGAGTGTAGATCCGCACCCACTCCTGGTCCGCCAGACGGAATATTCGAGCCAAGGGTGCTGTTTGTCCGTGCTGGCCGACGTTTGAGCCACATCATCTGTGTCCATGCCGAGGTAAAGGACGGGGGTACCGCGGGCTCTGATCCAGCTATCGAGGAAACAGTCACAACGCACAACCATGCACAACCGACAAACACACAAGCAAGCAAGAGCAAAGATGACACTCTTTCATGTCATGATCAAGGTGGATCGGTTTATACGTCGCCGAGCTCGAAGATGGGCTGCGCCTTGGTGTTGGAGTTGCCTGATTGACCCGCAGTGGTATTTGGATCAGACACCAATAGATTCGGGTGGCGCGACTCCACGAGATACATGTGCTGGATGGTGGGACGCTTGCCGCGCGCGTTCTGACTGTTAGTTTTCTAATAGGCCGCCTGGCTTTGGAAATTGATAGCCTGATGGGGCTGAAGACCTTCAACTGATATTTTTTGGCAACGCCAAGAGCTCCTGAACAACAGCCATCTGGTCACACACAGCTAGATTGCAACCAACGCGCCTAGCATCCAAACAAATGCGCAAACGAAAGCTCATTTCTATCTGCCTGCGTGACGCCTGCATGCCAAGAAACTAGCAACACATCTTCCAGGATGCGTTCTGCAACTCCTTCAGAGCAACACATCTGCCAGGATGCGTTCTGCAACTCCTTCAAACTACTCTGTTGATACAGACAGCATCAAAATGTCTTGAGCCAAAACAAGCAAAACTAAAAAACACAAAACAACAAACACACGGTTGCTTGTTTCACCCCAATTCTTGGGCCACAAGCCAAAAAGGCTTAAACCGTTCTTTGTTGAGGGGTATAGTTGGTGTTAGGGCTTTGTTTGGGGTGTGTGTATCTGCAAGTCTGAGAGAAAAGGATATCTAACTCTTTGTGTGTATATATATATATGGGGGATTGCCTGTGTTTCACCCTAAACCCTAACATTTACTAGACACTGCAGGAAAAATCACTGAGCCCACAGCCAAAAAGGCTGAAAAGGGCGATGAGCAAACAGCCAGTTGCTTACCTCACCCTAAACCCTAAACATAAAATTCAGACCGGTTGTGAAACCACGTCATGCCATCAATTGAAATCAACACAACAACCCCCCTGGAACAAGAAAGCAACGGAGCACCGAGAACCTGATTCTCTGGATTTTTCGCACGCTGGACTGCTCATCGAGGTATCTGAATTTATGCCAATCTGGATTTGTACTGCGCTTCAAAATGCAGGTTCTCATTGCTCATTGTCTCAAACGGGTCCCTGCCTCTGCCACATGATGCTGTGGAAAAATTGGGGGCCAATCCTCTTCAGCCCACAGCGCACAGTGCAAACCACATGTGACAGTGACAGCCCTGAACTCCTGCCTACGAATGCACAATGCTGCACACTCACTGCACACTGCCTACGGACGAATGCACGCTTCCTACGGACGAATGCACACTTCCTACTTCCTACGGCCCAATGCACACGTCCTACTCCTGCACACTGCACACTTCCTAGTACTGCCTACGGCTGAATCCGAACGCCCATGGACGAATGCACAAATCAAAGGCATAAATGTCTGGCTGAAACAGTCACAGCACTCATATCGAAGCAGCAAGTCCGCATTCAAGTTCGGCCTTGCCGATGCCACAAAGTAAGTGTCCCAAGTGAGTGTCTCTGGGCTGCCTCTGCACAAGAGAAATGAAGGTCACATTGGCCATGCAATATGTTGAATTGTGGGAATCTTAAACACATCAAGGCAAAACACAACTCTCACTCAAAGCATGTCAAGAATTGTTGGCGGCCTTCTCAGGTTCATTTAAGATTTGGAGGCACACTCACATGCGCTTGGTATTTATTTGCACTGCCCAGGCTCTTTCAAGAAGGCACCCACACTTAAGGATCCATCAAGAAATGGCCTCGCAAGCAAATATGCTCACGGCGTGGCAAGGGAACCGGACCCTGCTGCATCTGGATCTGGCACAATCTCCTCCTCACCTTTGTCACTGTTGCCCGCTGCACCAGTGCCAGCATCTGCCAAAACATTTGGGTGTGACCAAAGAGCCTTGCACCAACCGCAAGCTTGTATCTGATTAATTGGATTTTTGAGCTGGCTGCATCCATTGCTAATGTGATACTGGAAGCGCATTCTGTTGCCGGCATGACCCTCGCAGAACACAGTGCACGCCACATGCGGCGCGCAGCACACAATGCACTTCTGCAGCTGCATCAAGCTGGGGATTGGGGTCAGTGAACGAATCCATTTGCAGCAACGGTGATGATACACATGAGCTTTAGCGCCACAGCTGATGATGTGTACGCAATTGTGGCCCACAATGCATGGCTCTGGCTCACGCTCTGCCACCTCAGCCAGTGCGGAATCAGTCCTTGGCCGAGTGCTCCGGTTTTGGTTTTGGCATGCATTGGCTGGACGCTTCATGATGTGCCCACAGCTGGTGAGCACACCTCACACAATCACCTCATTGAGCCCAAGCAATCGCCAATCAACTCTGTATGCACTCATGCAGAAACATCAACCAAACCAAAAATGTAGTAAGGCTAAGCCATGCCTCCACACCAAGATTCAAAACACGTCACTATCTGAACCTGCATTCCACACACGCGCGCGTCTCTTTTTGCATTCGCATACCACGTGGTCACAAATTCCTCTCAAACTTCAGGTTGACCTTCACCTGAATGAGCTTGGCAGGAATAGTTAGTCCATGCGCACGTGCAAGTCACGAACATGTTCACGGCGCCACGTTGGCTTGCCTTCCTGAGCCCTGGTGCTCAACAGGCAGTGGCTGCACACACGAACTTCTTGAAGCTTTGTGGACCCATACAGAGTTGCACATTGCTGGTCCACATGCACCACACCTGTGTCACGATGCACACGGAACAGGCAGGTGGGAACCTCCCACCTCAGGATCACATGTCGCTTCAGGCACATGTACCTGGTCACCAGCACCGTGGAAAGCACCACCAGCAGCACAATCACAATGATGCACAATGTAAGCAAGAGAAGTGCGTCCATCGCTGACACACCTACCAGGCTACAGTAGTCTCATCGCAATTGTGTTGCTCATAAGCTCTGAACCCTGACCGGACATTGCCCTTGATGATTGACAATTCAATTGCATATGGGCCAGGATGCAGAGGCACGCACACACATGGGTTGGCTGCAGCGTTGCAGGTTTCAACTTGCAATGTCTGACTGCCTCGCCTGAGCCTCACCTCCAAGTACCAAGATCATCAAGATGTTTGACGCACGCTCCAGTCTGACGCACATTTGGGCCGCCCACTCAGATAATCATCAGAGAAACCAGCAAGCTCCTGGGTTGAGCAACTGTGCAACATTCACACAAAGTCAGTCGGCAGTCTTTGTCCAGTCCTGCTCCTTGAATTTGAGTTGGACAATTGCTGGCACACCTCAACTCGATGGCAGGAACCGACAAACACGGCGCAGGCATGAAGCTTGTAAGCACACAAAGCTGCAAAACGTGTCTTGGCCAGCCTGGCCACTGACACCAGCCAAACCTGTCAGATTTGCTCCCAGAACGAAGGTGTGATTGCAACCAGAAGGCAAGCCAGTCCCTCGCAAAAGACACAATCAAGGCACGAGCCTGCGCAGCTCTTTGTGATTGAGCAGGAGCAGCCGGCAGCTTGCCCCACTCCTCTGCCCTGCCAACACTGCCAACGGCGCAGCCAGCAACAAGCATGCAGTTGAAATGCAAACACAATATGTCACATTCGAAACACATGTCACACCAAATGCAACACTTGTGCGCTTCTTTTTTTTCACCCATTCATTCGTGCTGAATCACGATGTGAGATGAGACCCATCAAAGCTTTTTCGCCTTTGGCGCTGCCTGCTTTGGCAAAGCCTTGGGCTTGGCTGCCGGCTCTGCCCGCTTTGCCTTTTCCTCTGACGGTTTGGCCTCCTTGGCCTCTGACAGCTTGGCCTCCTTGTTGGCTGCCTGCTGCAGCTCTGCCGGCTTTGGCTTTTCCTCTGACAGCTTGGCCTCCTTGGCCTTGGCTGCCTGCTGCAGTTCTGCCGGCTTTTGCTTTTCCTCTGACAGCTTGGCCTCCTTGGCCTTGGCTGCCGGCTTTGGCTTTTCCTCTGACGGCGCCTCCTTGGCCTGCTCCAGCTCTGCCGGCTTTGGCTTTTCCTCTGACGGCGCCTCCTTGGCCTGCTCCAGCTCTGCCAGCTTTGGCTTTTCCTCTGATGGCTTGGCCTCCTTGGCCTGCTCCAGCTCTGCCGCCCTTGGCTTTTCCTCTGACGGCTTGGCCTCCTTGGCCTGCTCCAGCTCTGCCGGCTTTGGCTTTTCCTCTGACGGCGCCTCTTTGGCCTGCTCCAGCTCTGCCAGCTTTGGCTTTTCCTCTGACTCTGCCCCCCTTGGCTTTTCCTCTGACGGCTTGGCCTCCTTGGCCTGCTCCAGCTCTGCCGCCTTTGGCTTTTCCTCTGACGCCTTGGCCTCCTTGTCCAGCTCTGCCGGCTTTGGCCTTTCCTCTGCCGGCTTTGGCTTTTCCTCTGACGGCTTGGCCTCCTTGGCCTTGTCTGCCTCTCCCACCTTTGGCTTTTCCTCTGACAGTTTGGCCTCCTTGGCCAGCTCTGCCTGCTCCAGCTCTGCCTTTTCCTCTGACGGTTTGGCCTCCTTGGCCTGCTCCAGCTCTGGCTTTTCCTCTGACGGCTTGGCCTCCTCCACAGCTTCGCCTGCTTGCTCAGGCTCCTGAACCTTTGGCGCCTCATGGATCAGCTGCTGCCCCTTCTCCTTTGGCTCCTTGTCCAGGCAAACAGAAACATGAGCATCATTGGTTGCTTGCAACAACTCAAAAGTATCAGGCAAGGCCTGTTTCCTACCCCAGCTCAGTTTACACACCCTGCCTCCGCCTGGGCCTCTCGCTCAGCCAAGAACAGGAGAAGCTCGTCCATCGGCGGCGAGCGTTTCCCCTGATCCTTGGAATCCATTTGCATGGCCTGCAAGACCCTGTGACCATGCTCATCTTTCTCAAGAATGATGTGCGTCTTGAAGCCCAGGCAATCCCCATTGGCACCGATGGCTTCTGCAAAGACCGTCCCTGCAGGCACATACCTCATGGTTTGAAGCCAATCATAGCGAGTCAAGGGTGGAGAAGCAGCAAAGAAAAAATGAAACAAAATACATGTCTGGATATGTCTGGCAAGGCACAGTGTCTGGTTCTGCATGACATCCCCGAACCAAATCTGCCCTGGGTGTGCGCTCGTAAACCCATCCAAAGCCTCCTGGCCAGCATGCGTGAGCCAAGCCACAGCAGAAGCATGAGAGATGCTGCCACCATCGCCGCCGTCCTCACTCCTTGCAGCCTCTTCCCGGAGAAAGTCCAGAACAAGCTGCGCAGACACCAAAACAACTCGCCGGTGGCTCTGACAGCCAAAGCGCAGAGTTGCCATGGCGCCTGACTCAAACCTGACCGAGCGGTGCCCATTGATGACACCATAGCAGGAGCTCACCATCAGCTGCTTCAGCGCAGGATACTTTGCGCGAGTGACATTTCCAGCCTGCCACACGCTGCCAAAGTTGGCACCACTGCTCTTGGCCACCAACTTGAACAGCTCACATCGGACATACTGCTCACATTGTTGGCCACATGGCAGCTGCGCCTTGCCAGCCACCGTCCGCAAATCACTCTTCCCAAAGCTGATCTTGAACTCGCGAAGGCAGTCCGCTGCATGCTTCTGCTCCTCTGACATGCCCTCACGCGAGGGGCCTGTCACTTCAGACAAAGAGCTGGGGCCGGTGAAGACAAAGGGGCGGTTAGCAGGGTGGCCCTCTGGCAGCTCCTCACCAGTCGGGATGGTCTCGCAGGAGGAGCCCATGCTGTCAGCAATCTCAAACACCTGATAGGGCGCAGCAACATCCTTCTGCTTCTTGCCTCCTCCCCTCTTCTTTGGCGCTGCCTTAGGTGCGCCTGACTTGTCTGCTTTCTTCAGCTCCTGCAAAGACACCCTGCATGAAGCCAGCAACTCATCCCAGTGGCAGGTGACAGTCTTGACGCGCTTCCAATTCGATGCGAGCTCATCTGCGGTCGCCACTTTGGCAAAGAGGCTGTTCATGTCCTTGAACTGCGCCATGGTGTGCAAGGACTCATGGTTGTTGCATGGGCTGCCAAGCACGCCGACTGCCACCTCCGACGCTGAGCCATGTGAGTTGACGCTGCAGCAATCCTTTGCCTTCTGCCTGATCCCCAAGCAATACTGCGTGAAAGACGCTGGCGATCCCTGACTTATCTGCTCAAGGCACTCCATGCGGCTGGAGCATATCAAGATTTCTGTCTTGACCTTGTCCCCGCCGCAGCCACGGCTCAGGTCGATCTGCACTTTCATGGCACTAAGTTGCGCCTGTATCTTGCCCTGGTACTTCTGCACCGTCTCATCAAACATCCGGCTGGCCTTGGCGCTCTGCTGAGCTGTGTCAAACCAACCAGTGCTTTTCTCCCTCTTTTTCTCAGCATCGCTCTCCTCACCAGTACCTGCCTCCTCTGTCTCAGCCCGCCGTGGCTTCTTGGCCAAGTCTCGCACATTGTCAAGCATGAAGCTGGGGCGATCGTCGCTGCATCCGCTAAACACAGCACTTGCATTTGCCTCTACAGCTGACGCCATGCGCTTGTTGGACTCCCGGCCAGTCAAGACTAGGCTCTCTGCCTGGCAGGATGAGATTAGCAATTAAGTTGCCACGCCCCAAAAAAATGGTTGGTACTGGCAAAAGAACAAAACCTCTAGAGCGTGTTTCCCTTTCAACCACAAGGTCAAATCCCTTGCTCAGAAACCACAACATCCTTGACTCGGAAATGCAACACTCTGCCTTGGCATTGAACTGCTCCTCGCTCATCCTGGCCAGCTTCTGCTCACGGTTCATCTGACATGTGCGGGAAAGATCTTCGTAGTCCACCAGGTCTTGGTGCACCAGCACAGCGCACTTTGGCTTATCATCCTCCTCCACCTTAAAGACCGACGGGTCCTTCAGCATCTCATTCCACTTCTTCTCAGCCTGATACTTTGTGAGGTCACCGCCCTCCTCTGTCTGCGCAAAGCGGATGTAGACTCCTCAGGAATGATTATTCAACAGTTGCCATTGGCTAACTAATAGTTTCCCTTGCGTTGAAACTGCCAAAGTTGAGGTGCCAAAGAATTATTTCTGGAAACCCAGCTCCTTCACTCATCAACCGCTTGCGGCCTTCAAGCCGCGTGCCAGCTTGGGCCTGCACTGACTCCCGGTAGCTCGTGAGCGAGAACTTGATCTTCGCCTTTTCCCGCATAGCCTGATCGTGCGACTTCCCATATGCCTTCAAAAGGTCGCACAGCTCGCCCTCAGTGAGGCCCTTGAACCACTCAGCCTCCCCCTGCCTGTTCGCCATCCCCTTTATGCTTCTGAAAGCATTGAAGCAGAACTTGCACTTTGAGTGGCTCTGGTGGAACTCTTCTAAGGGGAGTTTTTTTTTGCACCCCTGGCATCGCTTGACCTCCAGATCTGCCATGGGGTAGCCTCTGCCCTCCTCAGGATCTGGCTTTTGCTGCAGCCTTCTTGCAGCCGTTTTTGGCTTCTTCTTGGCCGGCTCAGGCAGCAAGTCAGACATGCCATCCCCGTCACAAACCAACATGGCAATGCTGAAAAAAAAGACAGGGACCCTGCTGGCCCCACACGGCTGCGCAAGGCAAACTGGCATGACAACTATCATGCGCAGGACACTGCTGCAACTGGCATGCAAAGGACACTGTGGCTGCACGCCTCGTAAGATCTTCCAACCTTCCTCCACCAGCAGCCACCTGCAGACCAAGGGCTGCCGCATGAGTGTCACATCAAGTTTGCAAGTGCCAGTGTGACCTGATGTGCGCATTTTTCAATTGGACTGCGTGTCCTCAAAATACAAAGTCTCGCCATCAACCTGTGTTTCTGCCACAGGGGCTGCCGCACTAGACGCAGCTGCTGCACTAGATGCCCCCAAACGTGAAACTGCAGCAGGCTGCACAGGCACCAAGAAGCCCAGAGCAAACGCCAAAGCAGCGCCTAGACATTGTAGATTCATGCCATTGCCAGCCATGCGGGTCCACTGCACGTGGCTCAGCTTGTCGCTGAAGAGGAGAGCGCGAAAATGGCACTTGAAAGGGGTGTCAACAAAGATCGGCCAGCCTTGCACTCCCAGCATTTCATGGTGGAGCAGAAGCCTCTGCTTGCTTACGCAAAACATCGCAGAATGTGTGGTCAGGGCTGGCACTTTTGTCACAAAGGGACACCTTTCAGGTGTCTGGGTCACATTCATAATGCATTGCTTCTTGGCCTCGCTGGTCAACTCCTCTGACTTTCGCAGCGCCTCCTCCCACACACGCAGGCGCTCGCGAGTCCCTGACGACATGAGTTGTTTGCTTTTCCAGCTTCCTTCATCCAGTCGGCGCCCAAGCCCTTTCCTGTCAGCCCACCGTTGATGCTCATCCTGAACAACATCAGCAGGGGCCTCCCACAAAATCATGCCTGGCAAGTGACAACGACCACCAAAAAGCCTGAGAAGCAGCTCCTGGTGCTGGTCTGAAGCTGCTGCGTCGTGCAGTCTGTAGCGGGATGCCTTGAAAAGGATCATGTACTGCCTGTGGCGAGTACAAGGCACGCCCAGCTGGTCAGGTGACAAACACACTGCAGCCAGTGTATACTCACGAGCAAAGATCAGCTCCAGCTCTTCTGCAGGGAAAGGTTGCACGTTCTCAACCACAACCACATCCGGCCGGCACAGAATTTGCTCCCTCACCCAGCACGCAAACGGCACCATACTGTCCCCCAGCCATTGCATGCCATTGCCGAGAACAGACCAGTCAATGCAGCTCGGCCCTGCCACATGAAGTTGCAAAGCCTTTGGCCTCACCGGCTTAAGGAAGATGCACATGTCCTTGTGCTTGCTGCAAAATGCAGTGCTGCTTAATTGTTTGTCAAGCTCCCCCTCGCCCAACTCCCACAAAGGATCAAAGATGTCCCTTGTCATCTCCTTGATCATGTCCCTGCCAATCTGGCTGATGTGCTGCCGGCCTATCTTCTTGTACGAAGCCCTCAAATTCTCCAGCCGCTTCCTGTAAACATCCAGCTTCTGCTGCACTTGCCTCAGACAGGCAAAACATGATTCTGCAACACAAACAAATTTCCATGCACAGCAACCCAAACCCTAAGACTGCAAACAAGAAGTGAATAAAGCAACAAAACACACACTAGCTCACAATCAACCCCGTCCTTGAAAAAACCCACTGCAGCAAAACAACTACTACCGCTCCGCCCAGGCACTGCAAAAAAGTTGAGGGGCAGCGATCCACCAGGTTGTTGAAAACACAGGTAGGCCCATGGCCATCAAGGCTGAGCAGCACTTCTCGGCACGCTTCATCTGAGTCACTGGCCCGCGTGCACAGAATTGCATCATGCCCTGTCATCAAACCACGCCTGTCCAGCGCCTCCTTCAGCCACTGGATGACAGCTTCAGGAGACCCGAGGCCAGAATATGCAGTGGACAAATCAATCTGCTGGTGGAACTTCCCAAGCATCATGTCCATGGGCAAAGGCTCCGATACAAACATCCTCATCTGCTGCACATACCGGGCAGGCCAAGTGAACACATCTTCATGTTTTTCAGCCCCGATGTCACCCAGCAAGAAAGAGCTCCTCAGGATTGACTCCCCAAAGTCTTCTGCGAGCCTTCGCTTCACTGGCAAGATCACCGATGCCATGGCACATGCCAAACCAGTTGTCAAGAACTGTTTTCTCACCTGCAACAGCCTGCAAACCTTGCTTGCGCACATGACTTCACCTTCCAATCAGCCACATGATCACTCACACAGCCACTCAGGTCCAAAAATGCCAGCGGCAAAGCATATGCACTGAGTTGCAGCCGCTCAGACCAACATATGAAGCAAAACTGCCAAGAACAAAGAAAACCCACCAGAACCGCGACCGCAAAGCCCAAAATCCTGCCTCAGTACATGTGGGCCTAGGCCGCAAACACATGAACGCCAAAGAAATGGACATGGTGAGCATGTGTGCCTAGCCACCCCAGGTTTATACAAGGAGTTGCCACAAAACTAGTCTCTGTGCTCGCCAGGCGCTCGCCAGGCGCTCGCCAGGCGCTCGCCAGGCGTTCGCCAGGTGTTCGGCAGTTGTTCGGCAGTTGTTCGGCAGTTGTTCGCCAGTTGTTCGCCAGGTGTTCGCTAGGTGTTCGTCAGCTGTTCGCCAGGTGTCCAGAGCACTTTTTTGCAAAATCAGAGCTTCCTACAGCACAAACACCAAATAATGTAGGGCAAAGTGCTGCAACTTGGGTGAAATTTCAGATTGAAATCATGGGATTTGCTTGGAATCATCTTGAAATTGTGAGATTTGCCCTGATATTCCATCATTTGTCTTGGATGTTCTTGATTTTCTTTTTGTCATTGCACAAATCATGAAAACACACACCCATGCACAGAATATGGGAGGCTGATTAGCATCTTGGAGGCTGGTGTGCAATTGCCCACCTGAAAGCCTGTGTTGCCCAAGTATTCTCTCTAAGTACACCAGAGGAACCCACACATTCCACGAGCACAAGTCAGGATCAAGGCCCACACTGTGGAGCTGGACGCTGCTAGCCACCACGCCAAGTTCCCAGCCTTAGACTTCAAGAGATTGGGAGCATTGAGGGCTGCAAGATCTCAGACAACGGCAGGGCGCCCAACACGGGTGCTTGGCAACTTGTCAGCAGCCTCTGCATCTGTCACCCAATCCTGGCAATTCATTTCTGGGCAACCCCAAACCCTAAGCCAAGACACACAGAAACAAACACAACAGTCCTCCACGCAAAGTTTGCAATCCTCCCAACGCTGGGCGCCAAACCTAGCGAACACAGAAAGGAAAAGCGTTCACGGCCAAGTGCAAAGCTGAGGCCAGAGCCAGGGCTGCAAAGCCAGGGCTGCAAAGCCTGAGAGAAGAGAGCAAGCGAAACAAGCCTTCAAGCCACAACATGACACAAAAGCATTGCATCGCGCTGCGCAAGCACTCTCTGCACTGTCATATGTTTTCACTGACTCAAGAGCTGTTGCAGGCTAATGCACTGCAAAGTGAGCTGCTATCTAAACGATGCGGCAGCTTCTATGAAGCGCCATAACTCTGACTACTGCCAAGCCATGCCAAGTGGGCCAGCTGAAATCGTTTACGTATTTGTTGAATGACTGGTCAGATTAATTGCAGGCGATGCCAAGTGGGCCCAAAATCTTTTACGCGCTTGTTGCGTGACTGGTCAAATTGATTGCAGGGCTGGTAGGCTCACAACAGGCTGGCAGCAGTCATTGACAAAAAAAAGCAGGCGCTGCATCATCCTACCACCACCACCACCCATGCCTCTGCCACCAGTCATCACCCTGCCAGGTGCGCCAGTTCCAATCTTCCTCCTTCACCTCTGGCTGCCACTCTGGCTCTGGCTGTTCTGTCGGTGTGTGGGGATCTTCTCCATCCTTCTCCTCAGACTCTGTTGTCCCGCTCTCAACATCTGACACTTCCTCTGGCAGCTGCACCGTGGCGGCAGCTTGGGCTGGGCCAGCCAACTCTATCACCACCTGCCTCCGCCCAACACTGATCTGCTGCTCCTTCTCCGACTCCCCCGTGGCCGTGAACTTGATGATCAGCCTGTCCGCTTCAACAACAAGCACGTTCTTCTTCTTCGCTGGCTCACACGATCCTGCCAGCTTCACCCTCACTCCTGCCTGCACTTCCTTCTCTGCCTTCATGCCCTTCTCCTCTGCCTGCTGTTCTGCCTTCGGGCACTTCTCCACGTTCTCTACATTCTCCACCTTCTTCGCATTCTCCACAAACTCTGCCTTCACCTCCTTCACCTTCTCCTTCGTCTTCACCTTCTCCGCCTTCTCTGCCTCCTCTGCCTTCTCCGCCTTCTCCATCTTCTCGGCCTGTTCGGCCTTCTTCTCTGCCTTCTCCGCCTTCTCGGCCTTCTCGGCCTTCTTATCGGCCTTCTTATCGGCCTTCTTCTCCACCACCTCGGTCTTCTTCCCCTCAGGCACGTTCGGCTTCAACACCTTGCAAGGCTTCTCCTTCCTCCTCTTCTTCTCCACCTTCTCCGGTGTCTGCAACCACCGGCCTGCTCTTGGGCGGTGGGCAGGGCGTCAGCCAGAATGACCTCGCCACCACCGCAGCCTTTGCCTTTGAGAAGGCCCCATCGTGATGCTGGGCCCGGCCAACCCCCTGCGCCTTCCATTTGTGATCAACCTGCTCCGGCTGCCCCACGCCACCGCCACTGGCTGCCCCACCGCCACCGGCTGCCCCACCGCCACCGTCTGCCCCACCGCAACGCTTCCTTTCAAGCGTGGCCGCTTGACCGGCGCCTCCACTTCTATCTCTTCAAGCTCTTCCTCCATCATGATGCAACACTGAGCCAAAAAAGCTACACATCAAGAAACCTCTCAAACAACGTCAGACACACATGTCATCAGTCAGGATTGAATTTCAGGCCCTGGCCAACTGCACCACAGCAGCTCTCAGCCCCAACAAGCCTGGGCCAACAGCGCATCTCCTACAACAGTGAGGCCTGCTCCACAATGCTGTGTTGGCAATCAAGGCCGCTGAAAATACCTGTCACGACAGCTGGAAAAAACCTGGTCCAACACACCACAGACATCACAGCTCTCGCCTCCAACAGCCACGCAGGTATCTCATCAATGCCTGGGCACCCACAGACAGGCACTAGCCAAGCCGGCGCTATCCGGCGCTGCAAAAAACACACACACACACATGACAGTTGAGCTATGAGGCCCTGGCCAGCCAGTCCCGGCATCCAAGCACCTGCTGAACAGGTATGTGTCTGCTCCCAAACTTAGCAAAGGGCTTCCTAGCACAAGTGCCACCCAAACATCTGCCCAGCCTGACTTACAAGGTCAAAAGAGCAGCTGCCAGCCACCAGCTGCCTGACACAAGATGCAACCTGCGCTGGGCTTGCCCAGCCTTTTGACTGCTCTGCACCAGCCTCCACAACGTGTGGCACAAGCCCCATGACCACATCTGGCACGCAGCCTATATGCCCATAGGCCTAACCTGCCAAAACTCATCACACGCGCTATGAGGTCAAATAAAAAGGCACTGGCCATGATGACAGCAGAGACACCACGTCCTGCAAACCAAATGCTCAAAGGCATGCCTGCTGCCAAAGCATGAAGCACGCCAAGCCTCTACGTACTTGCGCTGTGGCAGCCACCAAAATCCTCCAGACTTCCCACAAGAGCAAGATTAAGCAAACAACTCTCCACATGTGTGACAAGGCCTGGTCACTGGTACTGAGGCACCACCAGCCTTGCAAGAAGTCGCAACACGCATCGTCACAAGAAGCCCTAACATGCATCGCAATTGGTCAGAATCAGTTGTCCCGCCCCTGCCGCAGATCAGCTCAGCCTCACAAATAAATCAGCTCTGCAAATCAAGGAACTCAAGTCAGCAACTACAAAGCACAAAGTGTGATCCTGCCTTGTAAGATCTCCCCAGGCCATCGCTGCAACATGTCACGGACAACTGCATGTCAAATGTCAACATGTCGAATGTCACATGTCATCAGCAGCAAGCAGAAAAGTGTTTGGTGTGGAGTGGGATTGTTCACACTGCGTGATGACTGCGTGCTGGATGAGCAAGCCAGGTGATTCAGTTCAATTGCGATCCAGTCTGATGTTGCATGATGATTCAATCCAATTGCGATCAAATCAGATTGAGTTTGCTCAAGCCCATGAAAGAGCCAGGCCACAAATATACAAATTGCAAACCCTGTCTGTGAACCCAAACTTGGTCAGCAACCTTTTCTGCAAACATCAGCCTAGTCAGAGCTCGAGCTGCTCGAGCTAGAAGACGAGGAGCTTGAGTCATCTGACTCTGAACACCTTCCTCCACCCAAAGCTGCCTTAGGCTTAGCCTTTGCTGCCTTGGGTTTGGCCTTTGCCTTTGATTTGCTTTTAGACTTCGCAACTACCTTAGACTTTGCAGAAGGACGTCCCTCAGCTCGCGCCTCATCATCTGGCACAAGAGTGTCAGGAGGCTCAGGCAAAGCATTGGCCTGTTCCTCCAACACATCACTCGGCAATGTGTCGGCAAAGCGTGGGTTGAAAAGCGAATGCGCCAGGGCCGATGGAAAGGTGGGTCCCTGAACTAGCCAATTTTTCACCATGCAAAGAGCTTTCTCAGCTTCTTCTGGCCCCCCTGAAAAACTGACTGCCTTTGTGCACTTTGTGTTTGCGGACTTCTTATGAAATGGACATATGCCCTGCCAAGCTGCAGGCGTTGTGCCCTTGTCATGCTCCTTGGAGGGCCGATATGTGATTCTAAACCTAGGCAGACCCCATGCTGCAATGGTCTGTGGCTGAATGGCTCGGCGCACCTCTCCCAAGGAAACACTGGGAGGCACAGGCCTGGACGACGAGGATGACGAAGGCTCACACACCCTGCCCCAGGAATCACTGGCACCCACAGGTTTGGATGACGATGACGAAGGCTCGCACACATCATCATGCGCAGCCACATCCCTGGTATTTTTTTTGGCAACAGGCTGCACAGCTGACGCAGCCCCATCACTGCCAGACAACTCGTCAAGAGAATTTTCCCATTGGCCAGGGTCATCTGAATCAAGCAAAGACATCAGTGAAGACACGCCAGACTCTGACCCGGAATCCTCATTATCAACAGCCACTGATCGCCTGCCTCGCTTTATGCCGCGTTTCTTTGCAGTGTCTGCTCCACGCTCAGCCTGCTCAGCGCCAATTGCTATTGGCTGCCAACACACACCTTCGTCTGCCAACATGGGTGCAACTGCAACATCTTCTATGCCAGGCGTGGCATGCTTAGACTTAGCCTTGTCTTGCAAACACAGCACTGCCTCCCCATATTGCCCTTGCAAAAGCAACTCGTAATAGCGCTTTGTGCGGCAATGCAGGATACAGCGCTGGTTGCCAAGGCCCCCTTCTGCATCTTCAACTGCCAACACCTGCTCTGCTTGCAAAAGGGACAGCAGGTACTCCCGCAACACAGTCTTACCAGAAGTGTGCCAATACTGCGGCCCTCCCAAGACATAAGGCCCTGTCTTTGCAGGCCGGAACTTCCCCCAGCGCCAACCCATGTTCTGCATGCGGACACACAACTGAAAGGAACTCATATCTGAAAGAGGTAAATCGGCTGGGATGTCACCAAAAGCACTCGGGCTGTGCATCACATGCGTTGCACACATTTTCTGCAAGCACGTGCGTGTGGCCTGCCAAGTGCCATTTTCAAGCTGTTTAGCCCAACCTCTGCCCTGCAAGCTCGCTAACAACTCGCAGCGCGCCTCATCACTTGGGTGTGAAAGCCCCCCTGAGTGACCTTCACAGGCACGCTCTGCCAGAAAGTCACGCAGTAGCTTTGACAAAACAGTCCTAGCGGAGTCACTTGGCAAGTCAATTGGCAATGTGAGTGGCTGCTCACCGAGTTTCTGCCTCCATTTTTCAATATTTTTCAATGATGAACTTTTGGCTCCCTGTCCCATCACACCAAGAATTTGCGCTGCATCTCCAGCAGAGGAGCACAACGAAGGCCGGGATTCCAAAGAAATGGTTGCCTGGCTGTCCCACGTTGCACGATGCACTGTGACAGCCATGTCACCACGGTGCAGCGGTTGCCTGCCGCTTGGGGCGCGTTTGACTGTTTTCAATGATGATGCATGGCACGACAAAACTTTGATGAAAAGTTTTGGTGGCTGGCCTTGACTTGCCGAGGCAGCCAACGACAGAAGCACATCCCTCACCTGCTCTGGCTGAGCCTGACCTGAATTGCATAGCGGCAAGATTCCTGGCAACGGGTCCCCTTCCTGAATGGGAATGGACAACACGTCACCTGGCTTCAAGAGCTTGTTCACATGTTGGACCCAGGCCCAGGCAAGCACTGAGTCCTCGCAAAGAGCTTGTTGCTGCTGCTGATCGCCAGTCAAGGCCTGGAACTCCAAACTGTTTGTTGCCTGAGCCTTCTTGCTCTGCTCGTTCTTCTTGCGAACACCATGCATGGGCAAGTACTGGTTCGTGGGGTCAGTGCTGTACACAATTGCATTGGCAACTTTCTGAAGGCTTCCCTGGCTGCCAAGTCTGGTCTTGTCAACAGCACGTTGCCACTCAGGGTGAGAATCAAAGCGCATCACCTGGGCCAACTTCCGCAACTTGTAACAAGATATGAACGAAGCCACCAATTTCTCTTTGCTGCCAGGATCATCCAACAGCTTCTCAATTTCAGGGAGACGCTCTGCCAGGGAAATGTAACCTCCAGTTACTTTGCGGAACCCGCTATATCGCTTCACAAGGGAGTGGGCCCCTTCAATGACACGTTCAACCACCGGGATAAACGCCAGAGTTGCAACCTGTTCTTGAAGCACAGGAAATGCTGCAAGTGGTGTGTCTGGGCAAGATGCAAACTCCTCCAGTTGGCTGCGGACTGGACAGTCTGGCCGAAGCATCTGCCAAGTCAAGCGATGGTGGAACTTGGGGTCACATGTGTCTGCAAATTTGTTGAATAAGGCAAGCACAGCTCGCGCATGGTGTTTCTGTTGGGCCAAGTCAGAGACCCCAAGCGCACACATTTTCCAAGGCAGATCCTCCCAAAAGCTCAATTTGATGTCAAGCTGGAGAAAGATCATGTTGACACCTGTTTCAAATTCTTGCATGACTGTGTCCTGAGCTGCCTTGTTCTTCAAGCTTGCAGATTCAACTAGTACGCGAGCACGCTCTTCTTCTGCCTTCTGCAACATCAACTCTTTCAACAAACCACTCGCCAGCTCTGGGGCTCGTCGGCCTTTCATTTTGCAGTCAAAACCAGGCCCGTCAAAACACTCCTGCAAGCCCATCTCTCGCCGCGCTGCAGACAAGGCATTTGCAAACCCCTCTTTTTCTGATGAGCCAAGAAGGAACTCGTGGCAGCTACAGCCGCTCCCCCACGCTGAAATGAAATTTGCAATTTGGTGCAAGGCAAGCAACATCTGAGAATACACAAAGAAGTGTTCGTCTTTCAAAGTTGCCGTGATGATGGAGCAATCAAGCTCATCATCTGTCTGGGCTGCCGCTTGCTCACTTGGGCCCTCTGGGCTTGCGCTGCTGCTCTGTTGGAGCATGTGTCCTGAATCTGGTTCCTCCCGCCCAGCAATATCTTCCCAGCAAAGCTCATCTGAAACTAAGCCTCTCTGGACCAAAAACCCAAGGTGGCAAATAATTTTCGACTGGTCCTCCAGCTATGTCTGGTGTACTCGCCTCCCCCAAGTCCACTGTGAAGGAGCACACACGCCCAATATGGCTCTTCAAGTCAGAAAGGCTGTGGCTTTCATGCGCAAATTTGAGGGCAATAGCCCGGCATTTATCTTCTGCAGAGGTGTTTCCAAGCCCCATGGGTTGCTGTCTGTGCCTGTGAATGCTTGCTGAGATAATTGACCCAGCATGGTGGCGAGACTGCACGACATCGGTCAGCTCAGCTTCATCCTGCTGCGAGACAGCAATTTCAACATTCTGCAAGTTTTTCGTCTGGCACGTAGTCCACAATAGACATGAGCCAATCTGTTCCAAGTTGTGGGCTGCTGTCTGTGAACAAATACAAGGGCCCACTCTGAGATTTCCACACATCTCTGTACAAGAGAGAAAATGCGCAATCCAGTTTCACCTGTGTTTTTGAAATTGTCCCACCACTCACTGGACGCCGGCTGACGGCTTTGACAAAGCCCTGCAACGCATCAGGAAACATCATTCTCTGGAAAGCTGTCATTGTGGCGGCCAACCTGCTCCGGTTTCTTACATGGTGCGCTGCTTGAAGTGTGTTGATGAGGCGCTGCGCGTTATCATTTTTTGCATCAGCAACAGCAGCTGAGCCATCTGAGTTTGCTTTACAGCAATTGGAATACACTTGCAGTCCTTCCACACACTGCTCAAGCTGAAGGGCAAATTCCTCAGAGTTTTCACTTTGCTGCATCAGACAACCACGATGTGATTGGATCAAATGAATCAAGAAATTTGCACTAGCATGCGAAAGCGGCTGGGTTGGCAAGGGAACAGTGTCGCCCAATGTTTTCAGCAAATCCTGCAGCTGCTGCTGCGGCGGCCACAACAGGGCTTGTTGCGCCCACACAAGGCTGGCCCGCAAGGAGTGCTGGAATGAAATAAGAAGTGATGACCACTGCTGGTGCTCCACCATGCGGGTGATCGGATAGGCCACCCACAAGATGGGCACATCTGCAAGGTCAACATGTTCCATGCCCCATTCGCAGAGCACCTGCCTGAGGCTCACTTCTGCCTGGCCCGGCCTGCGAACAACGATCGCAGCCTCATCAGCTGGCGGCACGTTCCCCTGGAAGAGCAGGTGCTGCAACTTCACGTTGCCTGAGACGCCTCTCGCTGATGACACTTCCGATGGGAATTTTAAAGAAACGACTTCCTTCACCTTCACACTGACGCATGCCCTTGGGCGGCCGAAATAGTTCCACTGCAAGTCTTCTTCTGCGTCCCAGTCAGTGGACTGCCCAACACAAATTTTGCCTGGCTGCGCTAGCACCACAGCCTCAATTTTGCACGTGCTAACAAACAAAGCTTCACGGGCTGCGCTCTTGCTCAACTCAAGGCTGCTGGCATCCAAACCAGAAACCAGAGCTGGCAACAACTTCGTCAAGGCGATGTTTGAACCACACAGGCGATGGAAGAAATATTGGCTCCCGTGTTTGATTGGCAGACGTGTGGCGCCTGCTTCCATTGCGGTACCCTGCCAAGAAAAACATTAAGCAACGTGTGCGCACAGCGCTCACAGAATTGAGCCACACAGCCAGCCACAGCAACCCCTGAATAAACAATGTTGAAAGAACACAGCCCATTAGTACAGTAGGGGTTGAAGTTGAAGTTTCCTTGCGCCAACATTCAATTGGCAACTCAAATGGAAACGCCCGCCGCAAGAATGCAGCACACAAGGCACCTGCAGCCGCAGACCCCACAGATCTGTGAAAGGAAACACTAAAACTGATTAAAACCATCCGTGGGCACCCTTGAAGTGCAAAACATGTGGCCACACAAAACGCGACACACACAACTCAGTCAATTCAGAGTGATCACTGAAAACCAAACCACGCCTTTTGTTTTTCTTCTCTTGTGTAACCCAGTGATCAATCCAGTGGTCCTGTGAGCTAACAGTGTGTCACCAAACTCAGACTCGCTGGTTCCTTGCCTGTGCCCTCATTGGCAAACCAAACACAGTGCAACTCACCTGACTTGCTAAGACCGGACCAGATCAGTCAGGCAACGCCAGTAACACCACCACGGACCACAGACCACAGCCACAAACTTACCAGGCTGACATGACTCACATGTGCCTCAACTGTTTGTCAGCGGGTCAGCGGGCCTGCCTCACACACCCCAGGTGAAGCACTGTGGGCGGCGCTTGCCTCTTGCCTGACTGCCTGAGAACTGAGACCAGGCTGCGCCAGTGACAACTACCACAAGGCCACAAGCCCACAAGGAGCACAGCTCACATGTTCCTCAAAAAACACAGCCCAAGCAATTGCCAAATCAACTTGCTGACTTTCGCCTCTTGCCCACCACGTCACAAGACCAGGCAGCACCGCGGCACTACTACTACTACTGGCAGCCAGATCAGAGAATCAGACCTGAAGCAAATTAGCTTAGAACGCAGAGTTTCAAATTCTCAGAGTATGAGAGATCACAAAAATGACGAGAAATTGCCAACAGACAACGGCGCGCAATCATCTCAAGCCCTACAGGCCTACTACAGGCAGTCTGCTGACCAAACTGGCTTAGCCGGGAGGCCTTAAGAAAACTAACAGTTCTGACAGTTGCTGACTGATCCCAGCCTGAAGACGAGTAAGATCTTCAACAGAGAATTCAGAAGCATCCGAAGATCATACTCAGAGCCGAAGACTGCGTGGCTACGCTATGTTGATGAGGAAACATCGAATTGGAGTCATGAACCGCTTCGGGAGCAGCCACACGCCGGTAGCCCTCAGTGGTCCAGTCCCTCTTGTACCAAGCGCGCCTGGTGGGCTGGCCTTCGTCATGAGCCAGGCTTGGGGCATAGAACTCTTTCCACTCCCTGTACGTGTGTCGCGGAGGCGGGTCATCGCGTTCATCTTGTGGTGTCCATGATCCCGGATGAAAAATCTTGACCCATTGAGCGTCTGGTTGTTGAGGATCCGGGCACCACTCCAGCCACGGCGTGACGACTAAAAACCCAGACGCACAACCGGGAGTTATACGGCTGCAGACAACAAACACTTCATGCGATGCAACAACAATCATGCTAAGCAAACGCAAGACACTCAATCCAATACTCACAGCATGCGCAGCGCTGAACAAAAGGAGTCGGCGACAACATGGATATGAAGATCGCACAACACAAGACAAGGCAACCCAAGCACAATCAGTAAGCGAATCCGACAATGTTTGCACTCAGAAGGCGCAGTGTCCCCGCGTGTGTCCAACATCTCTGATATGAGAGCAAGCAATGCAATGGTCGAAGTAAAAGTGCTCATGCAACTTGACTCAACAAGCACAGTGATTTGGCCAACATGTTGTTCACGCATCAATCCGACTCGTTCCAATCAAAATTGGGATCGTAGTTCGGTGGGGGAGAAGGTTCCCGCCACGCGCCATCAGGAACTGAAGACACCGACGAGGACGAAACTGCGTCATTCACGAAATCCGTCGATGCAATTGTTGGACGTGGAACACCAAGGCGTTGATAACCTCGCGTGTGCCAGTCACGGAATTCCCACACGTAATAGGACGCGTAGGAGACAGGCATGACATTGGGATCCGCAGCGGTGCCTCCGGTGCTGTCATGGGGCAAGTACACGTCAAAGTGGTATACCCTGCGCCACTCCTGATACGTGCAGGTGCGGTCCGGGGCTCGTCCCAGGGTGGATGTAGCCACAGGCTGCCACGGACCCGGTGTGTAAATCCGAATCCATTCCAGGCCTCTCTCGATGTGGTACTCAAAGTAGTGCGGAAACATGACAGCCGAATGAGTCGTCAAAATACTATTACAAGGAAAAGCAAAGCCAAGGGATCTGCGGCGTAACAATCATGCCATGACCAACACGCACGCCATGTCAACTCAGCAAGCAATGCAACGCGTAGCAACTTTTCCAAACTGAAGACTGGACGAATCAACAAAGTCTGTGGTGTACTGCGGCAATGATTCACCGCCGCTGATGACGCGCGCACCTGCAATGGAAATGTCCCGGCTGACGTCGAACACAGGGGGAAAGGCATTTCCGTCCATGATGTAGGAAAGCGTGGCAGTAATGCTTGCATCTTGTCGCTCTGGACCGTGTTGGACGAGTAGCCCTTTTCGAAGGGAACACAGTGGAGGGCCGCCGAGAACACCTCTTAGCCGAGGTGGATGTTGTTCGAGTGCGTTTCGGGGAACGCGTGAGACTGCGTAGATCATCATCACGGGATTGGTCAGCGCTGTAAACTGAGCGTCGTGTGCGCTCAGAGACCATAGTGGCCGGGCATGACTGTCCTCGAGGAGAAGGGTTAGAGGAAGTTCGCAATGAGAGCATGAACTGTGGGTGAAGAATCATCGGTGGTGGTGGTGGTGGAGGAGGAGGAAGTAGTGGCAACCGTGGTGGAGGTGGCGGTGAGGCAGTCAATCGAAATGGTCTACCGAGCAATGTACCGGCCGGGTAGTTTGGTCCGTGATACTGTAACCACGTCGGCTGCGCTCCATGGGTCCAAGTTATGAATGTCTGCACATTTTGCACCAGCATGATTTGAACACTCAAGACCGCAAGACAAGGAAAGACAAGCGGTTTCATCCATGCCATCCATGCCATCCATGTCATCCATGCCATCCATGCCATCCATACCATCCAAGCCATCCATGCCATCCATGCCATCCATGCCATCCATGCCATCCATGCCGTCCATGCCATCCATGCCAACATGCCATCCATGCCATCAATGCCATCCATGCCAACCATGCCATCCTGAGAAGGTTCATGCCATCATCCATGCCCTTCACGTCCATCTACAAGGTCAACGCAATGTATCACCACTCTAAAGGAATTTTGGCGGCTCCAATATTGCAAGGTCATCTGACCGCGCGAGCCTCAAGTCGCTGGTAGACCTTCCAGGCCTGCTTGACTTCCTCAATGGGCTTCTGAAGGAAGCGAGCGATTGTCTTGTAGGTGGGCCTGGAGTCCTTGTCCTTTTTGCGTCTGACCATCTCATCCAGTTCACCCTGTGTCCATGCCTTGAACGGTTCAAGATGTACATTGCGAAGGGCGATAGTGAATTCCTGTAGAAGTTCACGAGGTCCATGAACCACCGTCGGCGATGGACGGAACGATGAAGCACCCGGATGTGGACGGACTGAACCGTCCGAATCCAAATCAGGCGTAGTAGACGAAGCGTGCCCCGGCTCACGATCATTGCGTGCGGCATTGGGAGCGAGAGGTCTTGGCGGTGGCAACCGATCCAACAGAGTCTCTGGACGTTGACCAGGGTTGCCTTCTGCAGCATCCCGACGTGCTTCACGAGGAGGTGATAGTGCAGGCATATACCAGGTGGAAGAAGTATCCATTGGCCGGGTTCTGGTGCAAGTGGGAGTGCGAGACGTGGGCGCAGTCCATGCCTTGAAAGGCATCCGGGGATCTGATTCCTGATTTCGATCTGCCGCCAGGGCAAAGTTCAGGGTGTCCAGGGGGCAGTGGCAACTTGGGAGGCGAGGACGTTGAGCACCGCCACCAGGTTATTCACGAACTCCGCAGACAGCCACATGGCAAGTGAAATCACAGCAAGGGCAACACAAGCAAGAAGGGCTGCGAATCAACACAGACAACTCATGCTGGCATGCACTGGTGCACATCCGTAAGCTGAGAACCTTTTGCCGCTGGTCAACATTCAACGGTCATATGATAGGCCAGATGGTCGACACGCCGGCATGGCCTTGACTGCAGGGGGGGGCTTCGGCACGGAAGTGCGATAGTCTGAAGCAAGAATAGTTCGCGCACGACGGCCAAGTGGTCGTCTGTGATGACTACGGCTTCGAGACCGACGTCGATGAGAGTCACGGTGTCTGGACCTTCTTCTCCGGCTGCGTTCACTCACCGGCTCAATGAGATCGGCCGGTTCCATCCGGTTGTCGGAAGTGGCCACCAGCGTCATGGGCACTGTTGGGTGAGTTGGTCTCACCGATGAGGCTTTCGGGGATGCAGGTGCCGGTGTCGATGGAGGCGGTGGTGGTGGTTGCCCGCCAGGCGCCGCAGGTGGAAGCGGCGGTTGTGGATGCCGTTGCTGACCCTCAAGACGTTCTAGTCCGGCCACCAGGATACTGATCTGCGACGAGCTAGAGCGCAGCATGAGCCGACATTCTCGTAAAAGGTCCCCATGATCCATGACAGCGCAGGATGCGGCTGGTAATGGTGGAGTGATCCGATCAGTAGCAAACCCAAACTGCGGAAACATCAATCAACGAGGCAAACAAGCAACAAGCCGCATCAATCCACAAGCATGCAACAACACCACATGCTTTTTCGGAAGAAGAGCGTCATGATGGATACCATGAAAACGTTGACACAAACCGCGGAGGGATAGTGCAAGGAAATGGTACCGGATCGCATTGCCAAAGACATTCACCAGAACATCCCCAAGTAGTTAGGAACCGCAATGGATGAGCGAAGTTTCCACCTGCCATCTTTGGCATGAATGCAATCATAGTAGTGGGAAGCGGCAATATCAGCGTAAGTGCCTCCGCGTGGAATTGTGCAATGGGGCTGGAGCAGTCTTGCCGATCCTCCTATGCGTATGGGTCGGTCACTGTGCACTCCTGCGAATTGGGCTGCTGCTTTCACCGCTGCGTCATGAGACACAAGGCTGCCTCTGCAGTAGAAACCCATCGGAGGAAGCCACACGTCGTTCCAGTTCGTGTAATCGTGATTGGGAGGTGGCTGCGTCAGCTATTTCGAAGGTCGGACAAGCTCCTCATCTCGCAGAATGTTGATGGTAGCGTGGATGTTGGTGTTGTGCGCCCAGAAAAACGGTGAGTTCGACTGAGTACGATGTTTGTCAGGTAGCAGGCGGCGTGGCTCGAAGGAGAAGAGGATCCCGAAGTAATTCTTCCTGGTGTCCTTCTTGGTGGGCTGAAACCGGTGGTAGGTCCGTTTGGTCTTCAGGATGTACGGCCAACACTCTTCGCAAATGCCGAGCTGAACAATGAGCTGCGGAGGTAGCGAGTCCGGGGAGATCTTGAACTGACTGGATATCTCCTTGACTACCTGAGCGGTCCAGGGGCCTGGGTTGCCGTGGGGCAGTGGAGAAGGTGGCAGTTCTGAGACAGACTTCACTCGCTGCTCATCTTCAATAATGTTGCGACGGTGCGCTGTAGACGGTCTCCCAGGATTTCTTCCACTTGTCTGGTTCAGGAAAAGCTAGGGTCGCAATGCAGGGCAACGTGTAGTAAAGAACATCATCTATCAAGATGGCAATTTCCTCAATCCGACAGCCGGAGCGAAGCGTGAAACGATGGCTGCCCAAGGAAGGTACCTGCTGGCGAACAGGGAGATGAATTAATTCAATCTGGTCCGAGGGCACCCTGTGGTGCGCCGGCGGGATTGACGGCGATCGAGGCCGCCTCTGATCATCATGAGTGCGACGGCCAGCGTGGGTCCATTCACCCCAGTCCTCTTCATCCTCAGATATCCCATGTGGTCCAGGCGTGAGCCTAACCCGGGATCGGCGGGAGACGGGAGACCGGGAACGCCTCGTAGTTGCATGGTCATGCATCGCTCTGACGTTGCTCGAGGAGCTGAGTGCCTGAACATCGCGTGAAGAGCTGCGCGCCTGAACATTGCGTAGGTGCACGAGGCCATGCGTCTGGACAAAGAGCTGCATCTCATTGCCATTGATGAAGTTTGGAAGTTGCTCAAGAGTAACTTGGCTGGTAGTCTGCGCCGTGCCGTCAGGGCGCAGAAGGCTGCTAACCACATACTCCGCCATGCTCAGGTGAAGAAGCGCCGCAATGCAAGAAGCCAACACATCCGAGCCAACTGCATGCATGCAGGCACATGAAGGAAACAGCAAAACCGCACCGTCAAGCAATCTCAAGGAAACACCACAAGCACAACAGCGACAAGGTAGCGTACAGATTTTGCCGCGAATCGTCGCCGAACATCACGAAGGAGATGAGGATCGAACGAAGCCTTTGGCTTCATAAAGGCGTTTGAGAGCGTCTAGTCCAATTTGTTGTTGAACTGCAGGTTGAGCTCCACGTACAATGAGCCACGATCGGGATGACCACGAAGAGTAAGTAAACATTTGATCATTGGCACTTCGGATACCTTTGATCTGAGAAGGATGATCAGGTAGTTGCGGTGTGATAGTCCTGGACGATGAATCACACATGTAGCCCAGCACTTTGGCATCATTCTGGGTCTCCAGCATCACAGGGCGACGATAAAATTCCAGGGAGAGAAAATTCATGAGTACCGCTGTGGATGGGGCCGAATCACGCAGAAGGATGAAGCGATTGTCGACATAGCGCTCGTGCCAGATCACCCCGAAGTCGGACATACGAAATCGAAGAGAGCACATGGTTTGATGCCAGAAGAAGTCCTCAACCGTGGCAACCAGATTGCAGAGTGGGGGCGCCGCAGGTGATCCCATAGCAACACCACGTTCCTGCCGGAACAAATAGCCCTTAATCTCAAAATGACTGTTATCAATGACAAAGTCAAGGAGGCATCGAAGGTCTTGCTCACGAAAGGTTCGAGGGACCTTGGTTTGACGGCGCCATTTGCCTTTGAACATGCGACGTCGATGATCCGACTTCACCTCGTACACCGACCACTGTGAAGATCTGCGGAGACCAACTACTTGATCATATCGGTGTAGCAGAACCTGTAGCGCTTGATGGAAACGCTCCGTGGGTATGGATGTGAAGAAACCGGAAAGGTCCTGAGACACCAGGTGGATGTATTCGGTGGGCTCTTCATGTGATAGCGCATCCCAAAGCTGCTGGACTAGCTCCTGAACCGAAAGCTGACCTGTTACGTCTGGAAAGGTGACTTTGGTGAGTTCAAAGATGAGGGCGCCGAAGACCGTGAGGAGGGGAAAGAAATACTCGGTCTCGCTTTTAGCCAGTCCTTGGTCGGTTTGGGAAGGATGCGAGCTGTGGGCAGCGGTGCCTGGAGTCGAAGTCCCCAAGCGTAACGCTGTTGTAGGAGAGCAGGTATCGTAGTGACAACTTCAGAGCGAAAAGACGCTGCAGACTCACGACATGTGCAAAATGTCTTGTGCATCAGTGTGGCAAATAACGAAGGATAAATCACATGAGCACGCGAAGGGAAATGATCCGCTGGGATTACAACCCACGATGACAGAGAAACCATAGTACGCTGTAGTGACGCGGAAGTCCAGTGCGCGTGGTCTTGAACGTTGGAGCGATGTGCATCGATCAACTCCGTCAGAACAGGTTGAAAATCTGTGAGGAAACTGGATCCATGTACATGCCAGCGACAAGCCAGTTTACGAAGCTGCGTGGTGAAACGCTGATGAAGCATGTCGACATCGCCAAAATACTGATCCTTCATGGACGCGGTCATGTCAATGTCAAGGAGTCGAAGTCCCCGTTATAGAAATGAATTTTATGGTCTAAGGTAAAATTAAAAATATTATATGTATTCCTTCGATTTTGTGAAATGATTATGGGTTGGCGAGGTTCTAACACTTGATTAACTAGTTTTAGGTCGGTGTTACTCACAACATATTATTTTAAAATATTAATATTTATATTAATATATATATAAGTATTTTTTTTTTCCACATCCAATGAAATAATATTGAAACCCATTTCATAAGAAAATGATAAATTTTTTTGATAATATAATATGTAATGATTATTTAAGGATATATATAATTTGTTGTTGATGGAATAATTGATGAATGAATTAATATATTAATAAATAGATTATAGGATGGAAGATATGTATATGTTTATGAAATAGTGCTTAAATTAATTATTTTAATTATTATATTTGATATTTAATAATGATTTATTTTAAATAATTATTTAGATAATTAATTTATATTGAATATATTTAAATATTTATATTATTAGTTTAATGATTTTTCTATATTGAATTTGAATTATATTTTTGGATTTCGGTTATTTTCGTTTATAAATTTTAGTATTTTTGTTGTTTTGTGTTCATTTTGGCGATTTATATATATATATGTATATATATTGTTGGAAATCGTTATATTTTGCAAGTTTAATAATTCGGGGGGAATTATGATTTTAAGGAATATTTTTTTTCTATTGGAGTTTCTTTATATTTAATGCGGGACTAATAATAATTTGTAGTTTGTCCGAATCATTAATTTATTTGGTTTTTAAACCGACTAATTAGAAATGAATAAATGCTAAGGAAGGACTAGAAAGAAATGAATCTTAGTTAAATTTATCTTGGCTTGAGGGACGGGTTCCGTGCCGAGTAAGTGAGATTTTGTTTTTTGGGCATAAAATTCGAGAGTATAAAAATAGATTATAAAATAGAATTTATTTGATAGTAAGAGTAAAATATTATTGTTATTTGTTTGTTATTTTTTTATTTTTATTTTTTTTGTATTTTTTTTTTTATATATTAAATTCATGTTTTTTGCCCGTAATTTATCCACTATTTTCGAAAATATTACGAAGGGGTTTTCCGGGCAATACAAAAATACTAATTATATAAATATAATTATTTTAAATAAATTATACTAATGAATAATATCGGAGATCGTTACAGCAAATTACATAAGAACGATACACTAGAGGATTACAGCAAGTTGCGCTAACGAGTTATATGAAAGATTGATTGAGCGATATATATATATATAAATGGGATATATATTTACAGCAAACTACATAAAAATGATACACTAGAGGATTACAGCAAGTTGCGCTAACGAGTTATATGAAAGATTGATTGAGCGAGTTATATATATAAATGGGATATATTTATATATATATTTATGAATTAGATTCACGAGTTATATAAGAGATTGTTTAAACGAAATATATAAGGCAAATTTCATAAGATTGTTCAAGCAGATTGTATATGTAATGTTAATAAGAATGATATAGAGGTGTTTGATGATTTTTAGATCGAATAACAGAATGAAATATATTTATATATAATAAAAACAAAACAAAACACTACTTAATATATATGAATTATAATATATATATAATATAACATATAAGCAAGTATATTTTTTCGAATATATATAGATTCAATTGATAGAATTAAGTAGCATATATATATATATATTGGATTTATTATATAAATATGGTGTATTTAGCAAAATCCGGTAAATAGAGATTTTATTTAGGATGTAGGAGGCAGTAAAGAACACTTATAAACCCTATTAGGAAAACAATAAACATAATATAAAGGATTAGGGGGAACTATTAAAAAATATGGAAGGAATATGCAAAATAAATAATATAAATTAAAAAAAATGAAAATAATAATAATAATAAATAGAAAATATATAAAGAAAACCTAAGAAAATTAAACCAAGGTAAATCGTGCATAACGGGAAAGAAAATCATATTATAATATATGATTAAAACGCAAAAATCTTATGAAATTTCGAGGATGGAATATAATATGGGGCAGAATATTCTTGTATATTTCGTGCTAGATTAAGGAATAAACCAATATAATTTGGATGATAATATATATATATATATAAAAAACAAAAATTTAATATTACATAATTATTTGACACATATTATTCGTGCGCAGGACTAAGGCTTATATATATATCATGTATCGTGCCCCAAATAAAAATTTCTTAGGTGTTAAGAACCGGGCAGAACATATCTTTCAATTTGCGCGGAATAAGTATCTTGAAGATAATATAAATAATACCTAATATTACACATTTAGCAATATTGATTTTTCAAATTTTATATCGAATATATTATTTGATATTTCTATTCATATATGAAATATCTGATAAAATAACGTCCAACCTTGTGGAATATGATATCCATAATTTCAATTAAAGGAATAACAAAATATTTAAGGTCAACTCGTACCATCTCACACAAAGAGATTAACAAAGACACATCCTCAATTTTTAGGATCGATCACGCCGATCTATGTATAGGGTTGATCTATGACCGCAAAAAAATAAGAAAAATCGATGATTTTTAATGTCGAACATGCCAATTCCCAAAACATCCTCAATATTCAATATTCACTACGTCGATATATGCAGAAGATTAATTTACAACCGCAAAAAATAGGAACAAATCTGTGGCTTTTTCAGATCGACTATGATGTATCAAATACATAATCCTCGATTTTTGACATCGATCATACCGATTCATATAGAGAATCAATCCACAAACACAAAACATCGGGAAAATCATATATTATTCAGATTATATTGATTCATAAACAAAATCCTCAATTTTTAAAATCAATTATACGAATTCATATAGAGGATCGATTTCTCAATTCATAATTTGTAAAATAAAATAATATTGAAGGAGCAAATTCGAAATATATATATCAATAAATGTATATCTAAAATTATATTTTGTAAACGGTCAATCGTAGGTTAGTAATCCTATTCCTTTTTGTGTTGCAGCTTTCACAAATTTATTATCTTTTTTAAATTTATAATAAAATACCAAATATAAAAATGTAAATAACAAATATTCATATGCGTTTCAAATTCAAAAATATATATTTTTATATCTATCAAATTCGATCATATCTATCACCATACTAACCCACCAACCTAAGTAGAATCCAAACATATTTTCTAACGTAATACATATTTATATATATTAGAATTTCCTATATATAATTTAATAAATATAAAATATATTATATTATATATATATATATATTTATTATATGTATATAATATTATATATGTATTTATTTAATGTTAAATAATTCTATTCATTTAAAAACACCAACCAACAACAAAAAAAATCAAAAAATAAAATCTCACCCACCCATAACCCAACGCCATTTTAAACACGAACATTATATCACCCCGCTCCAAAAATAAAGCCCAAACCAAATACACAAAAAACAACAAAAATCTCGATCCAAACAACACAACTCAAAAAATAACAACAAACATCACCATATATCAAAAATGGAAATACATCTCCAAAATTACACTTTCCCAATACCTTTCCATATACACCAAATAATAATTTCTCTATAATTCAAATAAAATTCGAATTATAATTCCAAAATTTAAAATATATTTTTCATCCACCATACAAGCAAAAAATCGAAAAAATAACCCGCGTCCACCCGTATTTTCCCAAACCAAATGCTCGTATTAAATATATATCTTGTATATTTTCCAAAATATGAATTTAAATAATAATTATTCATTATATTCAAAATTAATCGGAATATATAATTTTAAAATCCTTTAAAGCCATTTGTTTTTTGTTCTATATAGTAATGTGGATGATTACTAAGAGCCGAAAACGGAGCTGTGGTCAAAATTACTGAGTGTTGGGGCGGGGGGGGAAACAACAACGGATCAAATTCACAGCTGTTCTAACTACGAACGACCCGTGGCTGTTCTAACTGCCCTTCTTTCTGCCACCAATCCACCCACCAACTTTGCTCGAAACTGCAGCCACGTTGCAGCGGGGGGGCGGGACTACAGGCGTTTGTAAGAATATCTACAACCAAAACCACGGGGCGTTTGTAAGAGTATCTACCAACAACAACAACAACAACCACAACGACAACGACAACAACAACATCGACAACCACAAGAAGCTGTCCAGCATTTCTTGCAATTGTTAATTGGATCACCCTCCAGGGCCCCTAACCCCTTTTTGCTGGACGTTGTTTCTTCGCTCACATCTGCTTCAGCCACTCGTGGACCTTCTCTGGGTCGCAGTAGAGCTCACGATCACCCCAGGTTACCTTGAGCGAACGCTGCGTGTATATACGTGCATGAGTCTGCATATGCGTAAGCATGGAATTTATTTATATGTGATGTATATATGTCTGTATGTGTATGTATATTTACGCGTATGTATGCATGCAGGCATTTACGTACGTACATACGTACGTACGTACGTACGTATTTATGTATGTATGTATGTATGTGTGTATGTGTGTGTATGTGTGTATGTGTGTATGTATGTATGTGTGCGTATGTATTTGTGTATGTATGTGTGTGTGTGTGTGTATGTGTATGTATGTATGTATGTATGTATGTATGTATGTATGTATGTATGTATGTGTGTGTGTATGTATGTATCTATCTATCTATGTATGTATGTATGTATGTATGTATGCGTGCGTGCGTGCGTGTATGTGTGTATGTGTGTATGTGCGTATGTGTGTATGTATGTATGTATGAATGTAATGTGATGTGATGTGATGTGATGTGATGTGATGTGATTTAATATAAAATAAAAAAATATAATGTAATGTAATGTAATGTAATGTAATGTAATGTATGTACATACGTATAAATATTCCCCCCTTTGCGAATTAAACAAACTACACACCCCAAGATAATTTGATGGTATTTGCAGTACTTTTGCGCGATGTCCACCCCGTTTTCAGGCACTTCAATTTTGAGCATTTAACAATGCCCGCACCTGCTGACATTTGACTGTGACTGTGTCCACCTAAAACGCTTTAAAGCGCTTCAAAGCACTTTTAGATCTAAGATTCAAGATTCTGCCAGGACTCTAGATCTTGAATCAAGATTCCCAATACTCTAGCTCTTGAATCTTGAATCCATGATCAAAGCGCTTTTCAGCGCTTCAAAGCGTTTTGGGGGCCCCACACTGGATTCAAGGTCTAGAGTCCTGGGAAGCTTGAATCTTAGATCCAAGAGCACTTTAAAGCGTCTGCTTTCAGTCATTCCTGTTTTGGGTGTGCACCTTCTAGTTGATAGTTCAGCATATTACATTGGATATGTTTTTTTTAAAATGGCTTAAGAAACTCCAGACCAGCAAAACACTGTAAATACCAGTGTTGCGCATGCTGTTTAGCAGGTTTTGCGCAGAACATATTTTGTTGTGGGACACTGGACACTAGTGGTTTTAGCAGACCGCGTGGCATTGGTCAGGGCATATGAGGTGTGAGCAAATGTTTTGGTATTGGTCAAGGTTTGTGAGCTGACAGACGCGGGGGATTTGCAAATGAGCTGACATGAAAGATGCAAGATGGAGAATGCGTAGCCGATGTTTTGGTATTGCCAAAGCTTTGTAAGTTGACAGACCAAGAGGATGGGCCCATCAGTTGAGATGAGAAATCGAAGATGTGTGTGCGAATCGGAAGAGGTATGGTTTGCCTTGTTTGATACACTTGTACCGGCACCCTAACACAGAAGGTTTACTGTCAATTGAGCAAGGACAACATTAGCGATGAAGACTATGCCAGAACAAAATTAATCTGGACACATTGAGAGAAGATCATGATTTTTATTTGACATCAGATGTGCTTTTTTCTTGGCTGGCATTTCTGAAAGCTTCAAAGAGATGTATGTATGACATATTATGGCCTAGCCCCTGTGTATATGACACTTTGCTTTTACGCTGTTCCAAACTTTGCCTATGATTCTAATTGC
>CAUJNA010001119.1:107500-108836 GCA_963377175.1 Effrenium voratum
GACTCTGATGAATCTGCTGCAGCCTCTCACCACTCATTTTGTGCATGGAGTCCTTCGCCCAAGTGGAGAAGTCTTCCGATGCGTTGCGCGTGGCGTTGTGAAGCTTGTGAAGATCCTACAGCCGCCCTCCCCTCTCTCCCTCCCTTCCTTCCTCTCACTCTTTCTCTCTCTCTCTCTCTCTGCCTCCCTCCCTCCCTCCCTTCCTCCCTCCCTCCCTCCCTTCCTCCCTCCCTCCCTCCCTCTCTCTCTCTCTCTCTCTCTCTCTCTCTCTCTCTCTCTCTCTCTCTCTCTCTCTCGCTCTCTCCCGCCCTCCCCCTCCCTCTGAATATTGCACATAGACAGCTCTCCCCGACCTCCCTCTTTCTCCTTCATATTTAAATTATGGGCCACCCCGAAACAGGGAAACCGCGTTGGTCCACCCCTGCAATAATTGTTTTTCAATTCCTTGTGGCCCTGACCACCATGGGAATAATTGTTTGCATGTTTTTCGGGGTTTCTCTGGAATATTTATTTTATTAATCCCAGCCTGACCGCTTCACCAGCAACATCCCCAGCATCGCCAGCAGGGCCCCGTGTAGGCTGAAGCCGCATCCCCCCCTCTTCGTGGAAACGCGAAAGTGCTAAAACCAGCCCTCATTGGCACTTTCCTGGCTTGGGCACAAATGAAGACAAATCACACCCTCCTTTCGCAGCAAAGATGAAATCTCCCACCCCTGCGCCTGGATAGCCACGTCACCAGCAACATTCCCAGCATCACCGATAACATCCCCAGCATCACCAACAGGGCCAACACGAAAATCCCCCCTCCCTGTGGAAACACGAAGCTGCCAAAACCAGCCCTCGTTGGCACTTTCCTGGCTTGGGCACACATGAGTACAAATCACCCCCTTCCTTTCGCAGCTAAGCTGGAATTATTCCAGGGTCCTTGACCCCTCCACCCGCCTGCGCCTTGCTAACCGCATCACCAGCAACGTTCCCAGCATCACCAGCAGGGCCAACACGAAAACCCCCCCTACTGTGGAAGCATGAAAGTGGTCGATGTGCAAAAACTGAGGACTTTTTACGACTTCTGCGGTGCGCACGCAGGACTTTTTACGATTTCTGACTTGCCCGCGCGACCCGATTGGCATGTTTTTACGATTTCTGAGGTGCCCGTGCGACCCTCTGTGAGGTTGATGTGCAAATTAAAAACTGAGGACTTTATACGATTTCTGAGGTGGGGGGTGACTTGCCCGCGCGACCCTCTGCGAGGATTGGCGTGGTGGATCGCACGAAATGCTAGTAAAATGCTACTTTTTCAAGTCGGAACGCGGGCTTGAGAGTTTGTCTCGTGGTT
>CAUJNA010001120.1:0-32500 GCA_963377175.1 Effrenium voratum
GTTGCCTGTCAAAACATACATTAAAGAAGGTTTGAAAGTAGATACTGATAAAGAACCGTGTTGGTGGGATGAGTTCAATGTTGAAGATTTAGAAAGAGTTATAGAAACTCAAAATTAGATAATTGAATATCAGAAAAAACAAGGAATGAAGAAGTTATTTAATATATTAGTTATATTGGATGATGTATCTGATAACCCAGTAATAACAAGAAATAACAAATTGTTAAATTCTTTATTCTGTAGGGGACGTCATAGTGGAATATCAACGCTTGTCAGTCTTCAGAAATCATCAAGTGTCCCACCAATTATTAGGGTAAATATAAGTCATTTGTTTTATTATAAAGTTAGAAATTTTAAAGAGATAGAAATATTGCAAGATGAATTATCGGCAATTGTTAGAAGCGATAATTTACACGAAAGCAAGAACCTAATTTATAAAATATATGAGACCGCCACTGATGAACCACATAGTTTTTTATATATTAACCTTTTAGAAAAGAACCCAGATAAAATGTTTATGAAAAAGTTTTCTCAATATTTGAAAATTACTAATTAAATAAATACATATATTAATATTCTATGATATTTTATGATTTACGATTAGATATTAAAAACCTTGTATTATCTTATAATTTAGGTGATGTTTGATTATTAAAAATAAAAAATAATATTATTAGAAATTATATTAATAAATTTAAACCAGTGTATAAGTCTTACAAATTAAATAGTATGCAATATATTGAAATTGATAATATCAATATTAATAATGGTATATCATATATTTTTAATTTAAGTGACTTAGGTAAATTACATCAAAAACATAAACCATTAAAATTATTAATTGAATATGAGATACTTGCTACATCTACTTCATTTAAATGTTTGACACAAGTTCGTAATCGTACTTTAACATCAACTAATTTATTTGATATTTATTATTTTCTTAATAAAGACCTTCATGAAACTAAATTAGTATATAATCATAATATGGTTAATTTTATTTCATTACAAGTGAAAAAAATAACTATTAAAGTCATCAATGATGAAAGACAAAGTTTTATTAGTAAATTTTATTAATATTTTTTGATTAATAACATTAAGCCTATGGCTTAATGTTATTAATTCAGAACAAACTATAACTACACAAATTCAACGCTGGTAATTTATATATTAATTTGTCACATTTAGTTGTCTCCAGTTTCTCTAATCTTTCACTCATTTGTTTAATTGCTTTTAACTGTAATTTATCAATATTACTTAAATCTAATTGTTCTACATCAATATCATTAATTTTATCAATACTTGAAGTTTCAACATTACTGTTCGAATTACCCATTATATATTATTATTTAGATTATAATACAATAATAAATATTCAAAGGAATTAAAATAGGCCATAACAATCCCCAAGCAATAGGAGTTAATACCTTACCATACTTATCTATTTGTCTGTGGAATTTCTCTTCTTTCCTTTGTTTTTTAATTCTTTAATATATTCATCAAATTTAGAATGATTAAAATTACATTCTTTATTATTACATTTATCTAATGTAAATTGCAGCGCGGCCCTATTTCCACTCACTCTATTTGTGCCAGATGGCTGTGGGTAAAAGTGCCATGTGTTTGCACCCCCTGAGCGACGAAAAGGTCGGTAGCCCCTTTGAGGAGCTACCGCTGCAATGCCTTATGGCCTTTTCGGCCACAAAGCTCAAAACACATCCGACCAAGGTGACCCTTGATCATCGTGGCCGGCTGGACCATCGTCACCAGGTCCGCCTCATTCTCCTTCCCATCAACCTTCACCACCGCGACCTCCTTGGCGAAGACCTTGTCCTGCAGCCAAAGAAACCTCGCCTGGATGTGGCGCGTCTTGCCCACACCCTTCCGAAGGCTCATTGCCCGAGCCGCCGTGCTGTCCACCTTCAGCACGACTCTCGTCACCGCGTAGCCCCAGAAGTTGATGACCCCGCGGATGAACTCCGCGTGCGTTGTCGTCCTGCACATGCCGTAGAACTCACTCTCGGCAGAGCTCAGCGCCACCACCTTCTGCCCCGCGGCTCTGATCAGCACCGTGTGATGCCCAATCTTCACCACCGATCCCGTGGTGCTCCTCCTCGTCCTCAGGTCTCCGGCCCAATCCGAATCGGACCAAGCCAGCACGTCCACCTCCTCAGGCCTCTGCTCCAAAAAGGTCCTCTTCATGTACGGGTACTTCAGCAGGTACCGCACCACCTTCTTGAGCCGAAGCCAATCACCCATCTTCGGGTTCTTCATGGCCGACGCCAACGTCCTCGAGGCGTGAATCACATCCGGCCTGTCCTGGCTCAGATAAGCCAGCCTCATAGTCATAGACCTGAACTCACCGGTCTGGGCCTCGTCCAACGTCTCGGAGCGCTCTTCAACAATGATGTCCTGGTCCCGAATCTTATCCTCCGGGATGTCGCTGCCCTTGGTCTTGGAGTCGAACCCAAACGACCTCATCAGGATCTCCGCGTGCCGCGCATCCGCTTCCACCTCCAAGCGTTTTCCATCCGTTCCATCTGCCACGTACCTGATGAGCCGATTGAGAAAGAACATCTCCTTGCCGTCCAGCTCCCCGTCTCCGACTGTCGCCTCCCACCGGGCCGTGTACTTGCTGTTGAGGACGCCATCCATCCAGGTCAGCTGGTCGTCCTCCGCCAGTACCAGAAAGTCGTCTCCGTGCACCAGCCCGATGATGCCTCGCTCCTGAAACTTGAACAGCGCAGGGCACAGCTTGCTGAACTCGCCCTTCTCCTTCTCCATGAGGCCTTGGTAGTCCATCTGGAAGATCTTGCTCGCGTCCTGCGTGCCATACATGCTCCGCAGGAGTCTCCCCACCATCGCCTCCTGATCCTCCGGGTGCACCAAGTCTTCCTGCGGGAGCTCCACAAACAGTTCCCGTTCCGCCTTGCCCATGAAGTGCGCCCGGGAGATGTCCCACACCGCCAGCTTCCTCTTCTTCTTGATGCCCTTCTGCGACATGAACAGGCTCAAGATCATCATGACGCATTCTACAGGCGGCGTTGCGGCGAAGGTGTCTTCCGCGCCTAGTTGTTGATCTGGCCTCTTCGCCTTCTTGATCTCCTTCGTCACCAGCCGACTCCTCACCTTCGGATTCTCCTCATCTCCTTTATTCACATCTAACCACTTCAGTTGAAGTGGCTTCCTCTGCTCGCTCTGCTCGCAGAGCTTCCTCGGAACTCTTTCGTAGACCGCCTCCTTTCGGAGCCAGTCCAACTCCTCAGCTCTCGCCTTTCTCACAAGCTCGGCTGGCAGAACCGTCCCCGACGAGTCGTCCATGAACAGCTCGTCCACCTCTTGGTTCTCCTTCTCCTGGTCCACCCAATCGTCCGGCGAGGCTCCCGTCAGCATCTCCTCCACGCTATTGATCTGTCCTCGTTTCCTCATCTCACTCCGCAGGCCTCTCAGGATGGCCTCCACCAGCTCCACCGGGTAGACTTGGGCTGCCTTCGCACGATCCTTGCCGATGAGGTGAACATGCCGATGGACTTCTCGCCCTTGTAGCACGTTCTCACACACACCCCTCAGCTCCTCCGCAATGCATTCGCTGTTGGTCAGCCACAGCGTCTCCTTTCTCACATGCAACTCCTCACCATGATCGTCCCTCATCTTCATGCCGAAGCGGCACATCGGGCTCTGCACCAGGAAAGAACCTTCTTTCTTCACCATCTCTTCCACCTCCGGTTCCTCCCAACTGGATGCCCCTTTCGGGTGCTCGTGCAGGAAGATGCCTCCCTGCTCAGCCTGCTGCTTGCAGCACCTCATCGCTTTCTGCAGCCTCTCTCTCCCTAGCTTCTCCTCTCCGGCAACCACGTCTGCGTCCCTCTTCGGATTCGTGATCCTCCGCAACGGGCTGAAGGTTGTGCAGGGGGGAGAGCTCGTTAACAGCAGCGGTTTCTCCTCCTTGATCATGTTGCAGACCTTCTTGAAGTCCGCCTCCTTGTCCATGTCCCATCTCGCCGTTCCACACGGCTTCATCTCATCCAAATCCACCGCCACTCCATCTCGCAAACCAAATCGCTGCAGTTCCAGCGTCACCCTCTTGGGTGAGAATATCTCCACCACATCCAACGCCCCGATGTCCGCAACCAACTCCGCTGCACCGCGGCTGCCAACCTCCTCAGCCAGCATGTTGATCGCTGCGTCTCTCACTGCGCCTCCAGGGCCCGCATCTTCCTCTTCTACCTCCTTGAGCAGATCCTCAATATCCACGGATCCGCCCTTCCTCTTTGGCGAGGTCTGCCCGTCTCTACTCGAACCAGGCTCCTCCAGTGCCGCGGGCTGTTCCCGCTCATCTCTTGCCTCCTTAGATGCGGCCCTCTTCTGTGACCTTCTCTTCTCTTCTGCCTCATCCTCTAGGCGTTGCTTCCTTCTCTTCTCCTGGTCCGCCTCGTCATCATCCTTGATCCTCTTCAGGATCCTCAACCGGCACTCCTCTGAATGCCCAACCTGCTGGGTGCCTCCAATGATGGAGATGCACCCGCCACACCCAGGCGTCTTTCCGTACTTGTTCAACATCTCCCTTCTCACAGGCCAGGCCTTGCCTCTTCCTGGCGTGCCTGGGGCTGGGGTCTCCTCACCTGCCGCGGCGGGTCGCGATTCTGGAGGCTGCTCTAGGGCCTCCTCCGCCCGAGCTGCCCGCACCTCTCCTCCAGGTCCGGGACTACCCCCAATGATCACGACCGGCGGCGCTGGCAGTTGCTCTTGCTGTGGCTTTGGCTGCGGCTCCAGCTCAACGTACTTCTTCACGTCCCAGGGGACTCCTCTCATCCCTTCTTCTACCTTGCCCCACTTCTCTTCTGCAGGTAAGGCATGATGTCCAGTACCTACGATGACCCCCTGATCGGTCATTGCCAGCACCGACCCAAACCTGTTGTGGGTCCCCAAGTACCGACCCGCCTTCATCTTCTCCAGGTCTCCTCGCCGCCCTTTTCCAGCTGGCTTGACCAGGATCTTCTCGCCGAAGAGCGGCATCGGCTTCACCCACTTCTTTCCGGTCCTTCTCTCGTCCGGGGTCCTTCCGTCCTCGCCGACCTTGAACCGATTGATCTGCTCGGCCGCGTACCTGGGTGCCCAGTACGTCAGCGGATGTCCCTGAGGTACTCCACCCTCAAACTTCTTGGCCAGCGTGAGAAGGATGGCCCTGATTCGCCACTTGACCTCCTTGACGGCCACCTCTGCTTGCCCATTGGCTCTTGCATCCCCTTGCGGCGATTCCTCCGGCACCGCTCTGGAAACTCCTCGTGCCTGCTTTGCCGCCTCCATCTTCATCTTCACCAGCGATCTTTCACCATCCGATTTCAGGACCACCTCCCTGTAGCCCAGTATCTCCAGGAACCTCGTCAACGCCTTCTGCGCCGTCAAGTCCACCACTCCTTTCTGGTTGATCGCTGTGGCCATCACCATGCCCGTGTCCCGATCGACCGCCACCAGGTTCGGCTTGGCTCCCTCCTCCTCACTCATGTAGAAGTAGTCCAAACACACCGTAGGCAGCCGATCTTCTCCATGATCCACTTTCCGATGAACTTGGACCACTCCTCTTGCTTTGATACATTCTTCGCACCAGCTCCTGTAGACCGCGTGCCCGGTCGCCTCATGCTCCTTTCTCTCACGAGCAGACGGATTGGCTGGACTCCAGCCCGGATTCACCGCTCTGGCCTCTACCGACTCCTCAACAGCTTCTCCGGCGCCATCTCCTCCAGGCCTGACCGGAGCCTCATCCTCCAGCGCCCATACCGTCTCGCTCTTCTTCTTCCACCCGTGTCGTCTTCTTCCTCCTCATCTTTATCCTCCTCCTTTGCCATGGCCTTAGGTCTGGCTCCCAAGCCTGATGCGGCCGGCACTGGATCCTCGGCGCTCGATGCGGCCTCCGGCGACGAAGACTCCAGCATGGCTACCTCCACCATCTCCGTCACTTCCTCCTTCTCTTCCAACTCCAGGTAGAAGTTGTAGATCCCGTTCTCCTCCACCAAGGGGATAAGCCCCTTGTCATGCTCCTTGAGGGCCCACTCCATCAACTCCTCCATCTGCTCATGGACCGGGTGCGTCTTCGGGATGATCGTTCCTCCTCCGGAGGTCATCCAGGTGCTGTACCCTTTCTGATGTAGCCGACCTGCGCTGATCAGCACCTTGTGGACATCCGTGGCCTGCCCGTTCAGCACCCGTTTGACTCCTCCGGCATCGTACCCTGAGACCTTCACCGGCCCATAGTTCTTGATCAACTCCCCCGAGGCCGTCTTGAAGTAGTTCTCCCTCTCCAGCAGCTTCTCGCTGTACCTCTTGGGAAAGGCCGTGACCGAGGCGCCAGTGTCCAGGTTGCACTTGAGCCACTTCTGGCTGATCCCAGCCGCCTCTCTCTTGGCCCTCATGTTCTTGGCCAGTGGAGACACCGCCCATGGTCGTGCCGTAGAGCTCGTGTTGGACAGGGCACACAGCTCCAGGCCATTCGCCTCTCCTTCCGGCTCCTCCTCCAGGGCTGCGGCATCTTTCTTCTTTCCTTTCTGCTTCCCTTTGGACTTCCCTCCAGCAGCTCCTCCACCAGCCGCCCAACAGTCCTTCTTCATGTGGCCGGTCCGTCCGCAGTTGTTGCATTTGCCGTCAAACTTCTTGTTCTGGCTGGGCCCCATCGGACGTGTTGAAGCCCCTTTTCCTCGGCCCATGCTCTGCGGCTTCGACCAGCAGTCCTTCTTCTTGTGCCCCACCTTGCCGCAGTTGTCGCACTTGCCCTCGAAGCGCTGAGCCTTTCCGGCGCCTTTGCCCTTGCCCTTCACCAGCGATGACAGGCTCCCTGACACCGCCTTGACCAATGAATCCACGTCCATGGGCACCGCCTCGTTCGCGGCGGCTTTGCTGAAGTTGCCCGACACCGTCATCTTGCTCCCCGTCTTGGCCTCCATGAACGTGACCACCTCCGCCTCCATCTCCTCGAAGGTCTTGAAGCGGCTGTGGTTGAGCAAGAGGTGCGTCTCCAGCTCCCGAGGAACTAATTTTTCTAATGCATTCATGGCGAGGCTGTCGGGCAGGTCCTCGCGCCTCCCGAATTGGTCTTTCTTTTTATTGTAGCGGCCTCTCAAAGACTTCCATCTCTCTAGGGCGTTGCTCAGTGACTCGTACCCCGCTCTGTCGGGGTTCGTGAGGGCTTGGAGCATGATCCTCTTCCGGCCTCCCGTGGCCGGATCATACTTCTTGTGGAGCATCCTCCAGGCCTCCAGCCCATTGCCCCGAGGGGCATTCTCCACCAGGTCGAAGACCACGCCCTCGGTCGTGGCTCTCAGCACGGTGTAGAGCTGCTCGTTGAACTCCAGCACCTCATCCCATTGATCTATGAGATCAGCGCCCGTGCCATAGGCCTTGTCGATCTCCTCGGCCACGATGTTGCCCTCAGAGCCTGCCGCCCACTCCAGAACCTCCCGGCTCTTGCCGCTGAAGACCCCCGTGACATAGTCCTCCAGCTTCGATGCCCAAACCCGGAACTTCTCCTCGGCATCTTCTCCCAGCGTGTAGGGTTTCCCCAACCCTCTCTGGTCCACCAGGCCTCCACGCTCCTTCTTGCCGAGCTTCGCCAGGGCATCCGGCAAGCTCTGCAGTGCACCTGCTGCAGAACTCTCATCACCTCCTCCGCCGTAGTCATCGAGGCAGCCGATGATCACCAGGTGCAGGTCCACGCTGTAGGCCAGCACCAGGACCACCGCGGTGATCCACCTCCTCCAGCGACCTCCAGTCGCTCGGCCACCCAGGACCAGGGCCCTGCCACCAGCCTGCCGGCCTTTCTCCTCCGGCTCACCCCGGCCCGGCGCAGGCTGACGGTCTCGCCTCTGGCCGATGACCCGGCGTCTGCCCCTGGACTTGTCCAAGGGCTCCGCTACCATGCAGCGCGGCCCTATTTCCACTCACTCTATTTGTGCCAGATGGCTGTGGGTAAAAGTGCCATGTGTTTGCATAAATTCATCTTTATTTAACTTAGTAATTATACAACCACAATAGCAATGTTTCTCTCTCATACTACTATTTTGAAATAATACTTTTATTTTAACTTTCCTGTCAATGTCCATATATCTATATATAATAGTTATTTATTTATTTATTTATTTGTTTTATATATTTATATATTTATATTTAATTATTTATTTAGATTTTTCTTTTTTCAATTCCTTAATTTCTTTCTCAAGTTTATGTACTTTATCATTTAATTCTAATACTGCTTTATGAACTAACACGGGTAACACTAAATAATTCAATCCTAAATACTCTCTATCTTTACTAACAACATTTTCAAATTCTTTAGGAATTGCTTTTAGTACTTCGTCTGCTAAATAACCTATATGAGTTTTACCGTCATCATTTTTATCGTGTCTCTTAAACTTCTTCGGTTTAAATTTCTTAATGATATTCATACAATTAGATTTGATATTGTCTATGTCATATTTTAATCGTGAATCAGATGAGTCCACAAATGTTCCGTTAATCGTTACGGTTGTTGCTGTTAAATCTATATTTGTCCCTGTTGCTGGCTCAATTAAGTTACCAAAGTTGAAGAATTATTAATTTGTACATTTCCAAAACCTCTTTGATTTAAAAACATTGTTGAACCTGCCAAACTTCCATAAACATAACAATCAAAATAATTATTATACATTTCAAAGAAATTATTATAATTTCCAAAATTTGCTATTTTGAAAATTGAAGTAGTTGTTATATTATGAATTAATGTATTATTTAATACTGATGTATTTAATTTATCTGTTAATAAATTATTAGTTGTTATTTTATTGTAATATAAATTACTATCAAATGAACCTGTTTGTAATTGAGATATTAAATGAGAATTTGATGAAATATTATTAAAATTAGTTGATACAGTAGAATTTAAATTATTTATTAAATTTGTATTTGATGAAATATTATTAAAATTAGTTGATACAGTACAATTTAAATTATTTATTAAATTTGTATTTGATGAAATATTATTAAGATTTGTATTTATTAAATTAGTATTTGAAGAAATATTATTAAAATTAGTTGTCATAGTAGAATTCAAATTATTTATTAAACTTGTATTTAATGAAATATTATTAAAATTTGTATTTGAAGTTATTGTCAGATTACCTATTAAAAAAGAATTTGAACTAATATTATTTGATAATACATTAATTTCTGTTTTGTCATATGTTTCAGTTATATCATAAAAATTAGCATTTATTTGCTCCTTTGTGTAGGTGTCTGATTGGTCTGCTTTACTATCTAATACTGTTTGAATGTCAGATTTACTTGCGTAAAGGTCTTCTATATCATTGACTGCTCCATCTTTTACTTGCCTAATTTTATTTGCTGTAATATCGAAGATATTCATTAAGTTTTTGCTCATAATATTAAGTTATTAATTAGAAAATTAATAATATCATATTTTTTATTTTAATCATAAAATGTTACAGAATTTGAACGGATTTCAAGTATACATTCGTGCACCATTAGAATGTAAAGTCTCTCTGCCATTTTACCATCACCGCTATATAATGTTGAACCCTCCATCGCCTTTATTTTTATTACCATATTTGAGTTATTTTTAAGGGAAATACCTGTGTAGAATGCACCTTCTAATTTTTGTAAATTAAATCCGAACATAAAAGCGTGAGACCTGTAATCTTCTGCACTAACTAACATTGGTTTATCAGCACAATGCATAAGATGGGCATATGCTTCACGAACACCTTGGATTTCCTGGCTTGGGATAACTTGATTACCAATTACCAAAGAAGCAGATAAATCATGCTCTGGGTCATAACGTCCTTTATCACCTGTTACATGTGCCAGTGGATGATACATAAAGTTATATGGTTTCAATAATTCACCGTATCCGCCTACATAACCCTTTTGAGTCGCATTTGAAAAAGAAATAAACAGTTTGTTTAATTTAGACACATTACGGACAATAGTTGTGAATATTTCAGTTGTTGTTGATGCTGTTTGTTCTTGTAGGGTTTCAGTTTCAAAAGTAATAGGGAGAGAACCCTGTTCTAATATTTTAGCATACTCTGCATATAAGCTATCGTCAAGAGTATAGACATTTCCTTTGAATAAAGGTCTTGTGACTGACCAAGTGATACTTGTATTTGTATTGGTAAAAAGTCCTGTTCTATTAACAATTGGTTTTAATACATCAGTTGTTAAATATAATTCAACTGTTATTGGACAATAAGATAAAGGTATCCAGTTTTCACAAGTCTTGAAACATTTTAAATTTAAATCAAAATAGACATTAGCACTTTTACCTTCTTCAATTCCTTTATAATTACCATTGGTTACATTTCTAGTTACTGCTTGAGTAGTAGAAGTTCCAGTAGCATCACAAACTAAAAACCGTCCATCATGATTGAGTAGAGTATTCCCAAAACCTAATGCTTCATCAATTCTTTTTTCTTCTGATGATTTTAATACATCTTTCATAGCACTTGCACGAGAAAGAGAATTTAAATCACATACAATGACATCACCCATTAGAACACGAACCCTATCGAAGAAACCGGCTGTGTCAATTGGTCTAAGTTCGTGATTTAGTGTATTATCAGTGTTGTTTAGAGTAAATCCTAATAATAGTGATGGTAAGGACAACCATTGATTAGGTGGTCCAGTAATGTTAAATCTAATTACAGAATTTGTATCAGCGGTATAAGTAGAAACCGATGAAGGATAAAAGTTTTTACTTTCTTTTGAACGGACATAAGAACCGCCATCTTTTAATTTAAAGCGAAGGTTCTTCTCTACGAGTACATCTTCAATGTCTAATGGTTCCATCTTTATATATTTAATAATAGAAAATATTATATTATTCTATTATTAAATTAATTTATTTTAAAGTGTGAATAAACTATAACTTCTTTTTTAGAATTTTTATTTAATAGTTTTTTAGACTTATTTTTAATATTATTATGTTCAACCTTATAATTAGGTTCATCCTCTACTATTTTCTTAATGTCATCATAACTGACATTCTTTTTAGGATTTATAGTGTTCTTTTTTTATATCATTATTAGGCATTCTTATATAATAATTTATATAAATAATTACATCACAAGTTTAACCGGGTCTTCACCTACAGTTGGTTCTTTTCCTTGGTCTTGAAAATTTGTATATTGATGATTTGTTAAGGGGTTATAAGTATTGGTTCGTGTTTGAATACTACCTTGGTCTAAAATACTAATCACATCTCCACCACTTCTAAAATTAGCATAACTATCATCACTTTTAGATGACATTGAAACAAAAGGAGCGCCGTAAGTTGTCAAACGAATATTTCTATCAGGGTTATTTTGTAAATATTTTGATGATGCTGATGCTCCAAGACTATGACTAATCACTTCAGTTACATTATGGTTTTCATCAAGTATATCACTAATATCTCTATACCTTTGACTGTATGAACTTAAACCAAATGGAATTGTAATATCACTTAAAATATCATTAATATTTGATTTAATATTATTCTTGCCAAATGTCCCAGCAACATATAGTTTATTGCCATCAACAAAGAAACCTTTACCATTTGTATATGCTTTGTTTAATCCTTCTGTGTCAGATAAATTATTATTATATTTAGGTTTGAATAATGACTTTTCTTGATGAATTTCATTAATTATTTTTCTATACATTTCGCTATGACCTTGATGAAGCGGATTGTATGATTTGAATTTTCCTTCTTTTAAATAATATATATTCTTCATTATATTAATTATTGATATGTTTTATCTAATTAATTAATATAATGAGATTTCGTAAAATATATATCAACAGTGCTTATCGTGATTTAAATGACAGTCAATCTACATCAGATTTTGTTATTAATTTAAGAGAGCAACAAGAATGCGGACCAAATACTAAAATGATTTGTCACGAAGTATCTATCGCTAATTCATTTTATCCAATTGAAGATAATTTAAATAACAGATTATATTTAACATTAGGAGGGATATTAATAGGAGCACCAGTATATTATTTTATTGTAGCACCTGATAAAGGTAGTTATGTAGGTAGTGAATTAGCAACCGAATTACAAAATAAATTGAATACTGCTACTAATGGAACTGATGGAAATAGTGACTTTTTTACTTGTAGCTATTCATTAAAAACTAATACTATAACTATAAGTTGTAATTATATTTCTTATTTTTTTATAATCCATACAGATAAAGAATTAAAAACAAATTACAGTTTTGGTATTGATTATGATAGAGATTATCCTAATAGTATTAATGACATTTTAGGAAATACTACCGAAAAAATAAATACTACTGCAGACCCGTTTGTTAGTGGATTTATATCATTTTTACCTGTTAAAAATATTTATATTCATTGTAATGAATTAAGTAACGGAAACCAGTTATGTAGTTTTGGTACTTCATCAATAATAAAGAAAGTACCAGTTTTAACATCATTCGGCAACCTCATATATGATAATGAACTAATTTTAAATGATGCTAATGATGTTAGTATGCGTTCGTTGAATAGACTTCATTTTAGATTTACTGATGCGTCGGGTAGAGTTTTAAATATGAATGGAACAACAAGTAGTTTTAGTTTAACATTTTTTGAAGGTTAGAAAAGTATATAAATAGTAGTTAGTATATAGAAATAATAGTTAATGTCAGATTATAGTAAAGGCAAAATATATAAAGTGTGGGAGTATCAATATACAAAGTGCTACATTGGTTCAACAGTTGATATTTTATATAAAAGGATGAATAAGCATAAGTATGACTACAAATTATATTTAAACGGCAAAAAGGGATACTTGACTATATTTGGACTATTTGATGAATTTGGAGTTCAAAATTGTAAAATTGAATTGGTGGAACACTTTGCTTGTAATACAAGAGAGGAATTACACGCTCGTGAAGGAGTGCATCAAAGAGAAAATAAGTGTGTTAATAAACAAGTAGCAGGACGAAGTAGAGCAGAATATAGAGACCTTCATAAAGACGAAATGAAGCAATATCAAAAACAATATAGAAGTGATAATTTAGATTACAAAAAAGAACAAGACAAACAATATTATGAAGATAATAAAGATAAGTTGCTTTCTGTGACAACTTGTGAATGCGGTAGTTCGTTTATAAAATGTGGTAAGTCAAGACATCTTAAAACATTGAAGCATCAAGAATATTTAAAGTCATTAGAAACAATGGATTAAATTATTTATAATAAATATTTTAATATAATTATTTATTATGTACAAATTATATTAAAATATTGTAATATAAATATTTATCATATACTAATTATATGGTTAAAAATATTGAAATTATAGACGTAGGCAGTGAAAATAATGAAGCACCTAAGGAAGTAGAAGAAATTAAAGAAGAACCTATTATTCAGGAAGAAAGTAAAGAAGTAGAAACTAATAATATTATAAATGAAGAAAATAATAGAGTAGAAGAAGAAGAACCAAAACAAGAATTAAAATCTAAAACATACTCAACGGAAAAAGTGGAATGTCCAAAGTGTAAAAAATATTTGACAAAATACACTTTCAGATATCGTCATAACTGTAATGGAATACCAGTTAAAAAAGAACCAGACCCTAACAAAGTTGTTCGAAGAAAAATTATGCATCCTGCACAAGCAAAAGAATTTGAGAATAATGTATATGAAAAGGTTAAAGATAATATTCCAAAAGTGGATGAACAAGAAATAGAAAGACGTGTTGAAGAACGATTGAAAAAACATTTAGAAACAACTGCTAATAAAGTATTTGAAACTGCAAAAGACCGTTACAATAATATGAAGGTAGAGCGAGATAATAAAAATAAACAGAAAATTAATAATTTAGCAAGTAAAATTATTTAATCTAATTAGTGTTATATAATGATTATTGATAAGAAACAATTGCTTATGCGTCGTAGAGAAATTTATGACAACGTTGTAAATAGAATAACAGAACCACAAAATAAAGACAAGCCGAATATCAGTGATGTTATTGATAGAAAAGCAGTTGTTGAAACAAACAAACCAAAAAAGAAGAATAAATATAAATCAACTCAACATTACTATTATGAAGGAGACAACAAGGCACACCAACCTAATTACACATATTTGAAAGAATTACAAGAACAATTAGAACGGCATAGCTCTAAAAAGGATTATGCTGTTTTTCAAAATAAAAGAAGATATCAAGATGAAGCACAGGCGTATTTTAATGAAATTCAAAGGTTGGAAGGTGAAAAGTTGCGACATCATCCATCAAGTGAAACAGGTAAATCCTATTCAGAAATGATTAAGAAGAAGAAAGGAATAATCAATCAATTAAGACAAGATTTTAGTTTTGAATAAACTAATTAGATTGTATTAGATTAATAAATTATAATCTAATTAATTTTATATACTAATGAGATTAGACAATGCCCAGATGAAAACACTAAAATCTCAATTAAGATTAAGACCGTCTTATAATGAACTGATAAAGGAAATTACAAAGGAAGAATATAAAAATAAGAATATAAGAGATGTAATAGACAGAAACGCTTATTATTTTCGTGATAGTCCATTAGGAACAGTGTATGATAATAATACAGTAGATTTGAGACAACAACACTTTAAAAAAATGTTAGATGGGGAAAATCAAACAGAACATTTTGATATATCGAGAGACGATGAAATGGATGATTTAAGAGAAGGAGCAATGCAAACACTAGCTACCACAATGGACGACGCCGAGGAAGAACACGAACAGCAAATTAGTCAAGTTTCAAAAAGAGTTAGTAGCGAACAAATAGCAGACCTACACCAACGAGCACAACGAGCAAGACAATTAGAAGGACAAGAGGGGAGAAGACCAAGTATCCAGTCAATGATGACCGCAAAATCAAGCGATACTGAAGACTTACCACCATTAGAACCGCTTATGACAGAAGACGAAGCAGTTAAAGAATATGTTAAAGGCCTTGTAAATCGTAAAATCAAAGATGTAGCAAAGAAAGTGGCATCATCAAGAGAGCAAAAAATGGACAACGCTGACAGTTCATCCACAATCCCAGCAGTACCATCAAAAAGAAGCAAGGAAACCATTGATTATTCAACTGATATGAAACACTGGAACCAAACAACGAACGTTCAGGAAGAAGATTTATTATTTCAATTACATTTAAGAGGAATGTTTACTGAAGAACAAGAAAAGGATTATAACAAAAAGAAGAAGAAAGGAAAAGGTAGAGGTGAAACAGGTAGAGCTTATTTACTTAGACTGGTGGAGGAACTAATAGACAGTGGAAAATGGACAACAAGGGTAAATGATGAACTGCTAAGAAAAAGAATGGAAGATTGGAGAGTTATGAAAGGAAAAGGTAAAGCAACAAAGGGTTAAAAAATCATTTATATATTTTATCAATAATTATATAAAATGATTAAAAACCACAAGCAAGAGTTAAGGAAACGCCCTACTTATGATGAAATGCCTAAACAAGCAATGACAAGCAAAATAAAAACAACAGTTATATTGAAGAAATACAAAAAATATATGTTATTGAATAATTTTGATTTTGATAAAATGGATTTAATGAATTATAAAAATAAAGAAAGATATATGAACGCACAAGTTATGACGACAGACAAGGCAACACAAACGCTTAACAAAGAAAACAAGGCAACACAAACAGACCTACCAAATGATAAAGAAACACAAACTTATAATTTTGAAGATATGACAAAACTATTAGGCGGTTCTTCAAAGAGTTTCAAAAGCAAATTGATAACCAAGGCTGAAGCAGAAGCAGAAGCATTTACATATGACCCTGATTTATATGATGATGACGATGATGATGATGATGACAAAAAAGATGATGACATTGATAAATATAGAAAGAAATTATTTATGTTGATGAGGATTATAGAATTTATGATGAGGTCAGGTTTTAGTATAGGACAAATAGTAGCACATTTAACATACCACACTACAATAACCACAATTCAAGGTTCAGAGTTATTAGTTAATTTAACAATGAATTCATTAGTAACATCATACGATATAGCAACTGCTATAATGAATTGGTTGAATACAAATGTTAGTGATGAAGTTGAGTTAAACACAGAACCACCTGTTAGTGTTCATAGTTCTCCACCTATCACTGTTAATAGTTCTTCAACACATACTGTTAATTCATCATCATCAGAAGAAAATGCTAATTATGAAATAGCTCCACCTACTGACATCCCTGTTCCTACTGATGCTGAAAGTGAAGATGAAGATAAGGATAAAGATAAGAATAAAGAAAAAACAATAAAATAATAATAATAATAAAAATCCGAATAATAAAAATGAAATAATAAAACTCATAAAAATAATAATAAGAAAAAAAAGTCTAATTGGAGGAAAATAATAAAAAGTCACTTAAAGAATAATCACCTTTTATATATAAAATATAATGCCGTCATATTTTGTTGATAATGGCGTGAAAATGACAATGACTAATGATATGTTTGATATGTTATGGAACAGTATAGGAAATGATGAATTTATTAGTTCAGAAACAAGCGACATATCATCAGAAGAAGAACCGAAAACAAAAAATGCTGAATGGAGAAAACAGGATAACGGATACTACAATAGGAAACCAAATGATGATAACTATTTTAAAACATACTATAAAGAAAAGACAAAACACTCATGTGTATGTGATATTTGTGGAAGTCAGCTAAGTTGTAAATCAAATCTTGCAAAACATAAGAAGTCTAAGAAATGTCTCGTAGCAGGCAATGCTACCGCACCGTGTCAAAAGCATTTAGTGTAATTGAATGATATTATTAAAAATAATATCATGTAATTCATAAATTGTATGATATTATTAAAAATAATATCATGTAATTCATAATGAGTAGGAAATTAGATAAGGACGAAATTTTACATAAGTTGTTCTACAATGTTGATGAGGGGTTCGGTTCTGTTAGAGATTTGTATGAAAAAGCGAATAAAGTTGAAGCAGGTTTTACATTAGATTATGTTTCTAAATGGATGAAATCTCAACCAAACAAGCAAACAAGAAATTATAAGAACTACAATTCATACACGGCACCTTTTCCAAAATATGAATTCCAAATTGATTTAATGGTCATGTCAAGTTTGTTAAATGACGTTGGTGTTGATGTTAAAAATCAACCTAAATTTGGTTTTGTTTGTATCGATATTTTCAGTAAAAAGTGTCATATAGTTCCAATGGAAATTAATGATATTGATACTTTTTTCAATGCTATGTTGGAATGTTTTAAAGTTCTAGGCTATCCACTTAGTATATATAGTGATGACGAAGGAGCATTAAATAGTAAGAAGATACAGAATTATTTGAAAGGTGAAGGAATTGAATTAATTATTACTAAAACTCATGCATCACAAGCGGAGAGAATGATTAGAACAATTAAGAAAATGATTAGTGATAGACTTCGTCATCATAAAGGGTCATGGGTTGAAATGATGAAAGTATCACTGAAGAAATATAATAGTAGTCAAATACATAGTAGCACACAAACAACACCAAACAAAGCACACGATTTAGACAATGTTTTAGATGTTAGAGCAAACCAAATACTGAAAGAAAAGCATAATAGAAAGTATCCAAATGTGACTGAGGGAGATTATGTTAAAGTGTCTAGCAAAGGTAAAGGAAATTTTGTTTCTAAAAAAGAGAGCCGTTCCGTATGGTCTGATAGAAAATATAAGGTGATACTTATAGGTATGGATTTACTTAATAATAAATATTATAAATTAGATGGATTAAGTAAAAAATACAATAGGCACGAGATTTTATTGGTTAATTGAATAATGACCAAACGGTAAACTGCTACAATTATCTAACCAATATCTTTTATTATCATAATTACTAAGCGAATACTTAACTTGATTAATGCTATATATTTGATGGTTTTTTGAGCGTATAGTGTTAAATTCAACTTTATCCTTCAAATCACCATTTAATGTTTCTTCGTATTTATTATAATTTAATTCGTTAGCAACTTTATGTTTAACAATGCCTTTACTCCTCTTATGTTCTTCATCTTCTCCATAAACCTTATAGCAGTATCATTTAGGTTTTAAACCTATGAAGTGTGTCATTATTTTCCCTGATAACTCATCCTTCATCTTCCCAAGAACTTGTTTAATAGAAGCATTATAACATTCATGATTTTTATGATAATCTGAAAAATCCATATGTTGATTTATATGCTTAAAATCTGTGTAAATATCATCAGTTTCAACATGGATAATAAAACTATCAGTGTCAGTATATGCTAATTTTATTTTATCGTTATATTTAGGCTTTAATACATCATAATAAAAAGAATACATATGAATTTTAGAATAATCTAAAATTGATAGACCCATATAAATAGGTTTATCTAATTCTACCATTGCCTTTTCAAGTTCTACCACCACTAAATCTTCATTTATAATGTGTCTATGTTTGTATGATGGTTTATTTACTAATTTCTGGAAGCGTTCAGGTGTATTAATTAGTCTGAAGTCATTGTGATTACGAACGTTTTCGAGTGTTTTTCCATATACAGCGTTATTTAATAATTTGAATAAATCTTTTTCAAATTCAGTTTTAGCATTCTTTCGTTTTTCGGTGTTGAAATCAATGTATGGTTTTAAAAAATCTGCTTGATTAAAACTAATTACCCTATGGACTTTCTTTAGTTTTAATCCATGCTCTAAATAAAACTTCAATGCTGATATATGTAATACATACTTTTTCTTATCCATAACATTTAATATTAGTTTATTTGTTTTTTCATCAGATGCATCTTTTCCATAATATTTTTTTTATGTATTTCTTTTTAAACTGTTGAAAGCATATTCTCACTAACACTCATAATTTCTGGTGCTAATGGATAATCTCTATGTAAATCATGTAATTATTTTGGGTATTCTAAATCAACTTCTAAAATATAGCCTTTGTCATCATCATCACTATAACTTAATACTTTCTTCTCATCCATCCTTGAAAAATACCAATTGAAATTATCAAACGGTAGTTTTTTACTCATAGCCAGACCATATAAGTTATTAGCGTCTAAATAACTTATATAACTTGATGGTTTTGACTTGTCATATTGTTCATTCATGTATTTATTATTTGCTTCTACTTTTTTATGAGCACATTGTGTCATCCCGCCACGAAGACCTTTTTCAATCATTTCATACATATCTTTATTATGTATTTGTTGAAGTCTAACACCAGTAAGAGATAAGAAGGCAGACCATGAATAATTAGGTAATGTTATGTAATGTGCAGGGTCTAAACCATAATAATTTAAACACATATCCCTAAAGTTTTCAAAAACATCACTAAGCAAATAAACATCCGTCATCAAATATAAATCATGGTATTCACCTAGGTTTTTGATATTGAAATTATCCCATATTACTTTTGCCCTTGTGTGTTGTGTATCTGTTATACCTTCTTCATATAATTTACTGTAAAAGTCTTCTATATTCGGTAATTGCGATTCATTGAATTTATCAAATGAATTCATGTAGTCGTAAGGATAAACTCCTTTTTCAGTTAATAAGTCTAAATCGGTTTTATTTCTAATATATGGATTTGCTGTTGAAAATCGGAAATTACTCTCCCAGTCATTCCGTTTTTTATATGTAGGTTTATCATGCTCATCTTTACCTACTATGTCATAGTTATTTAATTTAACTAATTTATCTAAAGATGCCGAGAGAAAAGCCATGCTATCTTTAAACTGTAATGAACCAAATGAAAATGTAATAAACTTTTCGCTATTTTGTGCAATTATATCTATTCTCCAGTGGTCACGAACTTTTGTATCTTCTGGTTTAAAATTCTTATTACATATTGAACATACAGTAGCTTTTCTAAATTCTGCTTCTTGTTCATCTGTAATATCCGGTGGTTTATTAACATTCATTTTATCAAAAATATCTTTTTTAATTTCTCTTAATTTATTTACAAAGTGGTCTAAACAATCCTCTCCACGGTATAAAAAAGGTTGACTTGTATTATCAATAGAATTTACAACATTCAACATATAACCGCATGGTTTGTGTTCCTGATACGTGCCCTTGATGCCATTATTTGAATTTTCAGTTATACACTCAAAATCTCCATAAACAACAAACGGACATTTTAATTTTGTATTGTATTTTTCAAATTCAATATAACTACCTTCTTTTGGTAATTTAAACTGTTGTCCGTGTGTTGCCATACAACCAGTCTCATAATGTTTTGTTAATAAATCCTTTCTAGTAAAAGCATGAGAACAATAATGACAATAATGTTTTGGTTGGTCATTTTTGTTTGTTTGCCAGTTCATTAGACGACTTAGATTTTTAATAACAACATAGTGATGGTTATGTTCTGTTTCAATTTTCAAAAGGCTTATTTGATGTTTAGCATCTCTTGTTTTAGTTCTGTAATCAATAATATTTTTTTCGTCATTAAAAGTATCATCAATTTCATAAACATTGATTGAAACTAACTTACTATTATTTTCTTCAAACCTTTACCAGTTGGAAATTTAACACCTTCCCAGTTTAAGATATTGTCGTTTAATTTGTTGTAATGAAAAGTATGTTCTGGGTGACTTTTACTAATCTTATCAAATACTACTGATTGAATACAATATTTGAAACATGTATTATCTCTATTTTGAATATTGATACATGCTTTCTTATGTGTAATCCAATCTGGTAAGTCAATATAACTACCTGCCCTAGTAGGGTCATATTTATCATAATGTATTGTGATTGATAATATCTTTATAAATTTTCAATTAGATGCTGAACCTTCTAACTTTTCTATGTTCAATAAAATCTCTTTGATTGACTTTTCAATTGCTTCATCCAAATCGGTTTCATTATATACGTTTGCCCTTGTTGCAGGTAAATTATAAAGAATCTCTGTGTGTTTTATTACACCATCATCATCATAATAATGATAAAATAAACCTTCTGCCCTTATATTCAGTTTCATTGCTCTATTAGTTTTCAAAAAGGTCAAAAGTCTATCTTTTTGGTAGTGTATCATTGATAGTGCCTTTTCACCTTGAAAATGTTTATTTACTAGTTTTATAGAATTAGCATAACTTTTGAATGCTGATTGATGGTCTGTTATTCTGAATTTGTTTTTTAAAGCGTATGTTGTCATGGCATTTTTCAATCTTTGTTTAAGGTATGTTGAGCGAATTGTTGTTGTAGCATGACTATTATATTCATTGGTGTTTGCTACTGATTTTAATTTCTTGTTCAAAACATTCGAGATAGGTGTTTCTTTGTTGTATCTAAATTTCCTACCATCTACAATTATTGATTTTAATTCCTTGTTTCCTCTTTTTGGTATTTCCGCTTTGTCATTATTTAGTAGATAATCTATAACATGTTTCATAATACTATACTATATAATTTAATATATGTTTATTTCTTTAAGTTAATTTAATATATGAATTCTTACAATATACTTAAAGACATATTATATATACATAAATATGGTTTCAGAACTTGAGGCGATAAAAGAAACACCGTATTTCCTAGTTATTGACTTTGTTTGTGACAATTATTTAATATCATTTAATGAAAGTAATGTTGTCTATAAACAGGGAATGTATGCTAGATATAAAAAGTGGTGTAGTAAGAATAGCAAAGCATGTATAACCTTTGATAAGTTTGATGAAGAGATAATGAAGAATAATGAAGTTAAATGGTTTACTCATTTTGGGAAAGATTATTATACAAATCTTATTTATGACCCAGAATAAGCATACATATTTATAACATTTATTTGGTTAAATGTTATAATTATTTTTTCTACTTAAAATCTACTTAAAGAAATAGTGCCTTAATATAATAAGAGGAAAATGAACGGTGATAAAATCAATAATTATATCAATAAAAAATGCTATGATTGTTGTCACTTCAAAAAAGAAAATATGGAATTGTATAAATTGAATTTGCCTAATGAAATGGTGAATAATATTATTAATTATTCAATGGATGGTGAAGAAGACATATGTACAAATTGTAAAACTTGGAGAGATAATCAATTTTTAATCAAATGTCTGTTGGGAATAAAAAGAATAAATAATAGAAATGTAGAAGATGAGATTTTAATATTTCTAACTGTAAATAAAATACCACCTTACGATTATATTAAACAGTTTCTTAAAATCAGTAAGAAAAAATATGACATGATTTATGATATATTATGGATGTTGGGTTATAGTCAAGAGAAAGGAGAAGATGTTAAAGAAAATATCAAATTATTTATTGAAAGTAAAAAGTTTAATATTCAACATACATTGAGAGATATTAATATTATTTTTAAAATGATGTATGAAAGAAGTAAGACAAATCAATTAAATTATTATCCTGTACTGAAATTATAATCATACTATAATAATAACATGTAAAATCTTATATGTTATAATTATACTGTACTTATGGTTTGTAAAGATTGAAATATTTCATTTTTTCTTGATTTGGTTATCTCTTTCAAAGTGCGTTGTTTGAACTTGGTATGCTCTTTTGATTTTTTCGTGCTTTGGCTGTTTGTATTTTATTTTGTTTGATACTCTTCTGATATTTTTTGTTGGTATGTTGCGTTGGTTTTGTTGATGTGTGTTTTTGAGTGTGTGTTCTTTGATGGTTTTTATTTTTGCTGTTTTGTTGGTATGCTTGTTTGAATTATTTAATGTTGTATGCTGTGATTAAATATTTTGTTGGGGGTTGTTCTGGTTTTTGAGTTGCTTGGTGGTTCTTATCTTGTTTTCTGTGAATTTTGCTGATTTGTGTTTATGCTGATTGATTATTTGGTTTTATTCTTTCAAGTGCCGTTTTATGTATTTTTTAGGGGAGGGGAGGGGAGGGGAGGGGAGGGGAGGGGAGGGGAGGGAGAGCGAGTTGCCAACTCCAAACAAGGTAACCAGCTATCAAAACCAAGGCATGCCAGGAAAGGTGGCAGAATACGAGGGAACCAAAGTTGGCAGTTCTTCATTTGGGATTGTTCCTAACCGATCAGTCTGTGGCGCTGCGGTCAAGCAGCGGAAACAAGTGGGTAGCCTGCGGTAGAAGGAGTTGCCAAACATCGGCACGATCGCAGGCATCACCCTCTCTAGCCTCACTCCAGTGGCCAAAACTCCACTACAAGAAAGCCAATGGCCAACTAAACAAAAGGCACACGAAAGAAAACCAAAAGGAAACAGCAACACGGTGCCTCTTGCTCGACGGCATCCTTTCTGCTGCTGTTTCAAATGTGAGACCAAACAAATCGCCCAAACATGGTCTCTGCCCCCTGTTTCTGAGATAAACCGAAATGGAAATCACTTTGCTTTAGCGGAAGAAAAAGTTGGATGAGAGTACCTGGCACAAGTCCCCGATTTTTGATTGATCTTCCGCTTTCTTTGCCTTACCCACAAGAAAAATGCGCCATCTACTTTCACCCTGACGTAAGACAAAGCCAAAGAGAAATGAGTTTCTCTTTTGAGGGAGCCTCCAAAAACTGGCGATTTCCCTCGGTTTCCCTTCACCCGACAGGGAAGCAGGCTCCCAAATCATTGACACGTGTTCGCTTTGGCCTCCTTCCTACTGACCGGGCGGCGCATCGCTGAGGGGCAGCAACATCTTCATGGACATCTCCCCGGTGAGGTCGTTGGGGGCGTGGGACATGACCACGGCCCGGTACTTGGCGCGGGACCAAAACCGGAAGAGCTGGGCCGTGAGCCCGAAGGACACCCCCAGCCAGTCGAAGGTGCCCAAGCCCCTGGCGAGAAAAACGCGGAAAAACACGTGGTGTGATGCCAAAAAAGGGTTTTTTGTTGGGTCTAAAAATCGGGCCGAGAAAGGCATCCCGACGACTTTGGCCTATGAAAGGGTGCCACCTCAACTTTTTTGCATGGCAATGTTCCGGTCAAAAGAGGGACTCAACAGGAAACAAACATGGACAAAAAAAAACGTTCAGCCATTCGAAACTTCCGCCTGCATGGGGTCGCAAGGAGTTGAAGAAGCAGGAGGCAATATGCATTGGTAAGGGGACACTAGGTTTTTTTCTTTCTCGCATACGTCCAACATCTTGGGAGGCTGAAGTTTGCACTCAGCCGGGGCGTGTTGGGTAAGCCTGCCGTTCAGCCCACTCGTGCAGGCAACCAGCAACGGACGATCTTACAGACCTGAGGGGCCATCCACTTTTGGGAGCCTTTGGACGTCAAAACCAAAGCAGAGATAACGCCAAAGGGGCGTCAGGATACCAAAAGTAGGATTGCAACGCCTCCCAATTGCTGCGAAAGACGCCAAACAACGTCTCCCCCAGCCCAGCCCAATTTTCAGGCCATCCAGCAACAGCAGCAAGGGCTTGGTTTTCAGGCCCAGGAACTTTGGCAATGGACATCACTGGGCAAATCACCATGCGGTTGCCATGCTGCTCGCCACAAAAAGCTCGTCTTATCCGTTCCTAATCATGATCAAACAAAAAGTGTTGATTTGATGAGCCCCTTAATCACGGCACAAGGAAAACGGGTCCCTGCCAAATGGTTGCATGGAGCCACACTTTGGTGTCCCCTGACTTTTCGACCGCTTCAACTCTGTCCCCTTCCAGGGTGGCTTTGACCTGCTAGATGGTTCCTTTCAAACCACCCAATGATCATGTCCCGTGTGCATCTGCCCGAAGTGAGTAAACGTCACAGTTTGCACTGCTCTCCGACCATTCAGAGCCCCCGAAGCAGCTCTTTTGTTTTGCAAGGCGGTTTTCGGTTTTCGAACAAGTTGCCACCTGACGACGCTAAAGCGCTCAAAGGGATCTATTGCGGGAGCTATTTTGGGCGCTGACAAGCTTGCCTTTGACCAGGTCAAATCGAATGTGAAGTTGATGTATGTCTGACAGACCCCTCGAACCAAAAGTGTGTCATTTAAAGGGGATACAACCACCTCCTCCGGCGAAACAACCGCTCAGCAGGACTCACAAGATTCGCACAGAGAACCCCTCCTAGTTTCGGGAGTCCCCGATGCGAAGCTGCGGAAGAAACTGGCTTATTCTGGGAAACCAACAGAAGGCCATGCGACGCTTTCTCGTCGCTCGCAACACGCGTCGGACGCGCCTCACGTGGGCCTCCAGCAGCTGCAGCGCGCGTTGCCCGAAGCCCCGGCCCCGCGAGGCCGGGGCCGCCACCACACGCCAGGGCCGAAGACCCCTCTGCCGCGCCAGGGCCAAGTGGGGAAACTCCTTCTCCACACCTCAAACGAAGATGTGCATAGCACTTTCATTTCTATGCGAAAAAGTATATATATATATATGTACCTATGCATGCGTATGTATATGTGTACACAGAAGCAAGTAAATAAACAAACAACTACATAAAAATGAACATAAATGTGCTATATATATATATATATATATGCATGCTACCCCCCCCCCCTCCAAAACCCAGGTTTTGAGCCTGGACAATTGCCAAAATCACTGGAAAAATGATACTTGAGAGACATGGGTGTTGTCGCCTCTGCGAAACGCATATTTTTCAAGTTCAAGCAGTAAATGTTGGCAAGTTCAATTAGTTAGTCAAACAAGCAGTCAGCAAGTCAGCTAATTAGTCAGCTAAATAGTTGTACTGAAGTAGCTCTAAAGCCAGTTAGATAGTATCAGTTAGTTATCTATTTAGCTGCCTAATTAGTTAGATAATACTGAAGGTATTCCCCGAATATTCCCCTTCCTTTACTAATGAAATATTTGGGTGAGGAAACACTAGGGGTATACCAAGAGAATACTAAAGGAATACTAGGGCAATACTAGGGGAATACCAGGGCAATACTAGGTCCATACTCAGAGAATACTAGGGCAATATTAAAGGTGAATACTAGGATAATGTGTGGGAATACTGAGGGAATACTAGGGGTATACTCTCAAGCTCAATCTGTCTGACTTCTCTCAGGCTTCCTGACTAGGGCAAAGGGCACTACTAGGGCACTACTAGGGAAGTACTAGGGGAATACTAAAGGTGAATACTGGAAGAATTCTAGGAGAATATTGAGAGAATACTAGGGGTGTACCAAGAGAATACTCAAGAAATATCAGGGCGATACTAAAGGTATTCCCCATCCCTTTACTAGGGGAAATAGCAAGGGAATACTATGGGGTAGTGAGGAAATATTAGGGGTATACCAAGAGACTACTAAATTAACTGAATACCAGGGCAATAATAGGGGAATACTAGAGCAATCAGGGCAATACTAAGGAAATACTCAGGGAATACTAGGGGAATGCTAAAGGAGCATACTAGGAAAATGCTAGGGGAATGCTGAGGGAATACGAGGGGTATACTCTCAAGCTCAATTTGTCTGACTTCTCACGTTTCCTGGCTAGAGCACTAGAACAATACTAGAGGAATACTCAGAAAATACTAGGGGAGTAATAAAGGTGAATTCTAGGGAAAAACTGGGGAGAAAAAAAAGGGGGAAAAAACTGTAGAAACACAGAAAACAAAAAAGTGACAAAAAATGAAAAACTAAAAATAAAAACACTGAAAAACCAAGGATTCATGGGAACATGCCTGGGGGGGCCATGTCCCCCTGAATCCTTGATTGTTCAGCTGTTTTCAGTTTTTCCGGTTTTTGTTCAGTTCTTTTAGTTTTTTGTTAAAAACAAATCAGTTTCCGTGCACTTCCTTAAAGAGATGCCCTGCCGCAATCATAGTACTTGGTTGCTCAGACAATACTACGGGAATAATAAAGGTGAATACTAGTAAAAAACTGAAAACTTGGTTTTTGTTCATGTCAATTCAGTTTTCAGGTTTGTTTTTCAGTTGTTTGTTTTCAGTTTCCAAAGCGCTTCGTTGAAGAGATGCCCTTACGCTCAAAAGTACTTCTTCAGAATCTTACATCTCAAATCTTGAGCGGTGGCTTTAAAGCGACTTCGAGGCAAATTGGATTCCAAACTCCCGGGCATTTTTTCCATCATCTTGAATATTGAATCGTATGCACTTGTAGTACGATTGGCAGCTCCACCTCAAAACAACACCACAACTGTCCCGTACAAGTAGTACAGCTTCAACGGGCCTGGAACAGTTCTGTGATCGAGCTTTTACTTGTATCATTGTGCACGAAAAAGCAGCAAACCTTCATGGCTTGGGGAAATGATTTCATCCCTACCAAAATTGCTATTCGAGATTGAACTCCAAATCAATCATAAAGAGCTCCATGTCCTTGCGCAGTTCCGCTTTCAACTCTGTCAAAGAAGCATTTGGAAATCAAATTCTATTGAGTTTATGTTTTGTTTATCTCGCTTGACCCCCAGAAGACAACCAATAACATTTAAATGCAGTAAAATGCAGCATTTTCAGCATGCGTTCTTTTGGGCTGGACCCAAGATCCGAGATTGCACAGAAATAGAATCTTGGGAAGCTTGAATTTAAGCCACCCGAAAAAGGCTCAAAGTGATTGAAACAAGTCGCAAACTGTCATTTTGAAGGCTGTCAGCTTGGTTGCAAAGCGTTGCAAAACAATTGGGAAAGGTCGTGCAACATGTCAACTGGACCGAAGAAACAAAAAACTGTCCAGCAATAGTGGGGTAGGATTGATTGTTTGTTTGTTTGCTTGATTGATGATTTGATTATTTGGTTGATTTTGCTTGTTTGGTTTTGTTTGTCTGGCTGTTTGATTGCTTTTTTGCTTGTTTGTTTGCTGATCTGTGTTTGTTCATTTGTGTTTCTTTGTTTGCTTGCTTGCTTGCTTGTTTGTTTATTTGTTTGTTTGTTTGGTTGGTTGGTTGGTTTTGCTTGTCTGTTCTTGCTTGGTTGTTATTGTTTGTTTAGTTCTGTCTGTTTGTTCTTGTTTGTTTGTGTTTGTTTGTTGATTGTTGGTTTGTTGTTTGTTGGTTTGGTTGGTTTTGTGTTTGTTTGTTGGTTTGGCTTTTGTTTGCTTATTTGCTCGTGTTTTGGTTTTATTTGTTTTTTGTTTGGTTGTTTTTGTGTGATTGCTTTGTTTGGTTTGATTGTTTTTGTTTTGTTGTGTTTTGTTTTTGTTTGTTTGATTGATTGTTTGCTTGTTTGTTTGTTTGTTTGGTTGGTTGGTTTTGTCTGTCTGTTCTTGTGGTTTTGTCTGTCTGCTCTTGCTTGGTTGTTTTTGTTTGTTTGGTTCTGTCTGTTTGTTCTTGTTTGCTTGTGTTTGTTTGTTGATTGTTGGTTTGTTGTTTGTTGGTTTGGTTGTTTTTGTGTTTGTTTGTTGGTTTGGCTTTTGTTTGCTTATTTGTTCGTGTTTTGGTGTTGTTTGGTTTTGTGTTTGCTTGTTTTTGTGTGATTGCTTTGTTTGTTTTGATTGTTTTGTTTTGTTGTGTTTTGTTGTTTGTTTGTTTGTTTGTTTGCTTGTTGTGTTTGTTTGTTTGTTTGTGTTTTGTTTGTTTGTTTGCTTGTTTTTGTTTCTTTCTTGTTTGCGTGATTGATTGTTTGTTTGTTTGTTTATTTGATTGGTTGTTTGATTGTTGGCTTGCTCTTGCTTGATTGTTTTTGTTTGTGATTGTTTGTGTTTGTTTGCGTGTTGTTCGTGTATTTGTGTGTGTTTGTTTGTTTGCTTGTTTGTTTGTTTGTTTGCTTTTGTTTGGTTTTTTGTTTGTTTTCATGTTTGCTTGGTTTTTTTTGACTGTTTCGTTGGCTGCTTCCTTTTTTTGCTTGTTTGTTTGTGTATTTGTGTTTGTCTATTTGTGTTTGTTTGTTTTCTTTGTTTGTTCTTGTTTGTTTGGTTGTTTGTTTGCTTTTTTGCTTGTTTGTTTTTATTTGCGGTTGCTTGTTTTTGGTGAGAATGCCCAGACCGTACCCTGCGTTTTGAGACGTTTTTCTTACATGTTTAGCCAATTTTGACATTTCACAGGTTCGTTTGTTCGCAGGGTTCTGACAGGCGTCGTCACCAATTTCATCACTCCGCGCAACACCTGTATCCACGACCTGCCAAACGGTAAGCGCACCCGCTCAAGCGACCCCGCTCAGCACTGCATCCGCGCACTGAAGTGATAAGCGCACCCGCTCAAGTGACCCCGCTCAGCCAGATGATAAGCACACCCCCTCAAGCGTCCCCGCTCAGCGCTGTATCCACGCCTGCCACATGATAAGCACACCCGCTCAAGTGACCCCGCTCAGCACTGCATCCACGCCCTGCCAAGTGATAAGCACACCCGCTCAAGCGACCCATGTCATGGCCCCTTCTGCCATGCACGGGCCCTCGCAAGAAAATCCATGAAGGCCCAATCTGCCTTTTCCTTCGGAAAAACTAGGCTGGTCCGTCGTGCGGAATTTGAGGCATCCGGAACACGTTTTTTGGCAGGCAACGTGCGTTTCGCCAAGGCGAAATCACGTTTTGAGGATTTCGCGGCCAGGGTGAGTTGCTGAAAGCGCAGGGCGCGTTATGGACATCGTCACCTTGTTTTTGCTTGTTGTTTTTTCTCCCGTTTGTTTGTTGTTGATTGATTTGTTGTTTGTTTGCTTTGTTGCTGGTTTGTTTGTGTATTTGTGTTTGATTGTCTTTGTTTGTTTGTGTTTAATCGGTTGTTTTTGTGTTGTTGGTTTTGCTTGTATATTTTTGTTTGAATGCGTTTGTTTGGTTGGTTGTTTGATTCTGGTTTGCGTGGTTGTTTGCTTATTAGTGTTTGTTTGATTGTATTTTGTTTGTTTGCTTGTTTGCTTGTTTGCTTGTTTGCTTGGTTGCTTGTTTGCTTGTGTTTGTTCATGTGTGTTTGTTTGTTTGTTTGTTTGGTTGGTTGGTTGGTTGGTTGGTTGGTTTGTATTGTTTATTATGTTGCTTTGCGTTGTTTTGATTGTTTTCTGTGTTTCGTTTGTTTTGTTGTGTTGTTTGTGTTGATTGTTTTGTTTGCTTTGTGTGTTTGTTTTGTTTGCTTGTCTTAGTTGATTGTTTGATTGTTTGGGGGTTTTGTTTTGTTTTGTTTGTTTGGTTGTTTGCTTGCTTGCTTGCTTGCTTGCTTGCTTGCTTGCTTGCTTGCTTGCTTGTTTGTTTGTTTGTTTGTTTGTTTGTGTGTTTGTTTTGTTTGTTTGTTTGTGTGTGATTGACTGCTTGTGTTTGGTTGTTTGTGTTTGCTTGCTTGCTTGCTTGCTTGCTTGCTTGCTTGCTTGCTTGCTTGCTTGCTTGCTTGCTTGCTTGTTTTTGTTTGCTTGTTTGCTTGCTTGCTTGCTTGTTTGATTGTTTGATTGTTTGATTGTTTGTTTGGTTGGTTGGTTGGTTGGTTGGTTGTTTGTTTCGTTGTGTATGTGTGTGTGTGTGTGTTTGTTTGTGTCTTCTTTTGTGTTTGTTTGGTTGTTTTCGTATGCGTGTGTTTGTGTGCGTGTCTTTGTTTGATTTTGTTTGGTTGTTTGCTTTCTTTTGTTTGTTTGTTTGTTTGTTTGTTTGATTGTTTGTTAGTTTGGTAGTTTGGTAGTTCGTTTGTTTGTTCTGCTTGCTTGCTTGCTTGCGTGCGTGCGTGCTTGCTGGCTTGCTTGCTTGCTTGCTCGTTTCTTTGCTTGTTTCCTTGCTTGCTTGCTTGCTTGCTTGCTTGTTTGTTTGTTTGTTTGTTTGTTTGTTTGCTTGTTTGTTTGTTTGTTTGTTTGTTTGTTTGTTTGTTTGTTTGTTTGTTTGTTTGTTTGTTTGTTTGTTGGTTGGTTGGTTGGTGTGTTTTTGTTTGTTGGCCAAATGATGCGCAACTTTTGAAATGTCCACTGGACCAACAAATGCAAAATAGAAGCAAACCTTCCATGGCCGGAAATGTGGGGAATGTTGCGCAATATTCCCAAAGAAAGAATATTTAGCGCCAGAAATGCTACTTCTTGAGGGTGTGTCTGTGGGTTTTAGATACGTGTTTGGTGAGAGGGGACAGAATGCATCTAAAACCTGAAAAGAGGTAGGTTTTGGGAGGGGGGTACAATAAAAATATGTATATATGTATATATATATATATATGCAAAAATGATAGAGCCAGGGCAAAAGTTGCACCTCTTGACCGAGCCTGTGGATCGTTTCACACATGTTCGCTGCTCTGAGGCCGTCGCCGTGTGCCAGCAAATGCGTCTGGTGCACCGGGGCCCCAGAGCTGCCCAGGCGCTCGGGGGTCTCTTCAATGGCCACAACCACCACCGCAGGGGGGCCTTTGCCTTCGTTGGAAACCAGCGCAAAGGTCCTGAAGCCAACGGAGCCCCGTGTTTGGGTGCTCGTGATTGGGGGCGGGGGTTCCTACACCAACTGCCAGAAAACGCCAACCCCATTCCTCATGAAATTTCACTGGGGTTTCCCCAAGTTGATTGAGTCACTCGGGATCAAGTAGTAGCAGGCAAAACTTTGAACTTGTGACCAATCCACTCAAGAAATGAGCTTGAAAAACGACAGAACAAAAAGGGCAGGGGGTTGCAACCTGGAATGGAGCACTGAGAGTGCAGGTCAGGTGAGTCGCGGGGAGATGTTGATCCGGGGCTTGATGGGCTCAAACGGTTCGGTAGTGTTTTGCTCGTGGCTCTCTGCCAGATGCATCAGGCTCTTAAGAATTTACCTTGAACATAGTAGGAATTTGCTTTCCTCTTGGCTTCCCTTTAACCCAAAAAATGTTGGTTCCCTCCAATCAACGCCCCCCCCCAAACCCTCAAAAAAACACTGGCACGCAAAGGAAACACGGATCTGCAAAAGGAAAAACCAGACACTGGGTGTCTGGGCCTAGATTCCTTTCTTGCAAGGACCCTTGGCAAAAGCGCACGGCAAGGAAGACCTACGAATTCTGGGAATACAAACCCAGACAAACAGAAACGCGGGGGTTTTTCAATTGACCTTTCAAGGGACAGGTCAATGGGTCGACCCAAGGGCCCGCAAAGGGTCAGGGAACGGCCAGGATCTTAAGACTGGCCCACTGGATCCTATGAATCTCCAACTGTCTGCCCGGATGCCGAATCCAATGGGGCCAAAGGCACCCTTTTCATCTTGGTTCAAGTATTTTCTCATCTTTCAGAACGCGGTCTGCGCATGTTGCGCAATCGATGTCAGCCCAAACTCAGGCGCAGCTGCTCTTGCACCTGGCTGCTGTCTCCACCGCGATCCGCATGACCCCAGGTCACAACAGCTCCAGATTCAAGAATGGCAGCAAAAGCACCACATCGAGTTGCTTGGATGCGCAGGACATTCCTCAGCTGCTCTTGCACCTGGCTGCTGTCTCCGCCACGTAGTGGATCGCCCCAGGTGACAACAGCCCCAGATTCAAGAATCGCGGCAAATGCATCCTCAGTTGCTTGGATGCTCTGGACGTTCCTCAGCTCACCTTGCACCTTGTCGGTATCTCCGCCGTAGCTTCTATTACCCCAGGCCACAACAGTCCCAGATTCAAGAATTGCAGCAAAAGCACGCGCAGTTGCTTGGATGTGCCGGACGTTCCCCAGCTTCTCTCGCACGTGGCTGCTGTCCCCACCTTTTCCTGGATGACCCCACGTCACGACAGCCCCAGATTCAAGAATGGCA
>CAUJNA010001120.1:37500-47500 GCA_963377175.1 Effrenium voratum
TGCGAGCCGAAACTCATCATACTCGAGACTTGTCGGTTGTACTCGAGACTCATCAGTTGTACTCGAAAGATTAGCACTCTCCATCTGGAGTTCAAGTGTGTGTGTGCCAAATGTATGATTGGTTTGTTTGGATTTCCCGAAAATAGGAGAAAAAAAGGGAGAAGAAAAAGAGAAAGAACCCTCAAAAATCATGCCCGTGTATGATTGCCTAGCATCCGAAACCAGCCACTTGTGGGTATACATTTGGCGTTTGGGGAGCCAACAAAATAGGGGTCGAGCCAACAAAATAGGGGTCTGCCTCAAACTAAGAAACAACTTGCAGGGTTTTACATTCATTTGTCCGGTTTGCAAAACACAAGCCCGAGCCAACTCTGAAATATCCAGAGTGAGGCAGCTACGCCATGTCTCACGTCCTGATGTGGGAGTCCATGACCAGGCGTGTCAAGTCGTTGGGCGAGGTGCGGTAATGGCCCCTCAGCAAGCCCATCACCTGGGAGGTTTTGTCCAACTCGGGGTTCCCCCAAAACGGCTTTGGTCAAAATCGCGGTCCCCTGAAACAACTGGCTTCCCTTTGACCAGCTACCAAAATCAGGTCTGAAATTCCGGAAATGAGAAACCCCCACCTCCGGCACCAAAGGGTCCTCGGAGCGAGGGTCGATTTCCAGGAACTTGGCCCTGCCCACCACTCCTCGCATGTCACACACAATAGTCATGAAATATGGAAGTGCACAGAACCCGCGTCCAGGAAGAAAGCAGTATACAAAGGGTTGGATGAATCAAAAGGAAACCACCCTCAGAGGGTGCCCGATTTGAGAAGCACCCATTGCCTGAAAATGAAAGCCCATTCCTGCCATGACTCAAGCGGATGAAAACTGAAGAGCAAGTTCAAAAAGCTGCTGTGTTTTGCAAAGACTCCGTAGGCTTCGGGGTCAGCGGGCGGCGCGGGCACGTCCAGGTAAAGCAAGGAATCCAACCACTGCTCCACCGGATCTCCAAGCCTGACTTGCCCGCCCAGCTGTGCCATGGAAGAAAAATAGACCCCCCCTTTTGCTGGTTGATGCTGGAGGGAAGAAACAACAAAACAGGCAATCATTCTGAATCCTTCCCCTGCATACAGTATCTACGAAACCTACTCCTTGTGAGGAGGCATAGGAGGGAGCACGCATGTTCCCAAGTATCTATGTATACGTGTATATGTATATGTCTGTAGATATACAAAAATATATATGGTTACCCCCCCTTGATCTTTTTGCTGTCCGTCGAAACTGTTTTTGGATTTTCGTTCCAAACCAGATTCAAGTCAGAAAGCCAAGGCCAGCTTTTTCAGACATGGTGGCATTCATTTGGAAGATGACAAATGGTGTGGGTAGGGCAGACTTAAAAGCAGTGACCAGTTTGAACCGTAGAACTCTGAGGTGTGAAAAGAGTGGGTTGGGCATTGGAGTTGTTGGGCTGCCAGGGATTGTTTTCTTTAGACCTTACAGAATCTTAGCGTACGGTCCCACTAAAACCAATCCTCTGGGGATTGAAAAGATTGTTCTTTTTTTTGAGCCTTACAGCATTTTTTGGCTGCAAGGCCACCAAAAGCACAATCCTCTGAGGCTTGAAAGGCCTTGCAAGGCCCCTGTGAGGTCCGGAAAAAAGAGAAAAACAGCTGCCAAGGATTTTGGGACCTTACCGCATCTCAGCGCTTCCAAGCCTCAAAATACTGTAAGGTCCAAAAACCAGAATCCCTGGCAGCCAACTGATTGTTGTTTGTTTTGGGACCACACAGCGCTTGCTGTAAGGTTCAATTTTGCAAAATATGTTCCAGCCCGCCTTATTGGGGTCGTACAGAATGTTAAGGCCTGGAAATGCTGAAATGCTGCAAGGTCCCGGAGAGAAAAAACACCTGCCAGCCCAAGATCTCCAAGACCAATTTCCCTTTTTTGGGGCGGGGTCACGGCAAATCTAGGTAAGGAAGCCTTATTTGAATTCTAATTGCATCCGTGCAAAGGTAGATCATGAGCGAGCATGCATTTCTTTATGGTGCATCAGTTCCTGGTGACAATCAAACGAGGATAACATTAGTGATGAAGACTATGAACAGTCAAAATTGATATGGACACATTTTAACAGTAAAACAAGAGAGAACATCACGACTTCTGTGAAAGCAGATGCTCTATTCTTGACTGACATTCTCAAAAACTTCAGAGATGTATGTATGAAATATCATGCCTTACAGCCTGTATATTGTGACGCTTTACCTAACTTCGATTTTACACTGTGCCTAACTTTGCTTCTGATGCTATGGTCAAATTGCCTTGTGTTGAAATAAACTTAGTTTATCACCAGAAGATGCATGAAATTATTGAACAATAATCAAAAGGAGTAAAGCCACAAACATGTTTCAGAAAGTAGAAGCAAATGCTATTGAAATGGGTGGCAAAAGCTTAATGAATCATCTGCGCAAGTCTGCCAGCATTGTAAAATGAGCCCTAAAATGACCCGACTTCCAGATAAGCAGCAAGCACGGGTTTTGGGAGGGTTGCTTATAAGTATATATATATATATATATGTGAAAATGTGTTTAAGGTCGTCTACAAAGGACCCCGGACAGAAAGAAAAGAACAAGAAAATACAAAAGGTACCACGTACCTGTAGGCGGCTTGTAACGCACGGGCTCCTGCAGTGAGAGCTTGATGAAGTCCCGTTTGGACACGCCAGAAGGAAGGGATGCGTGGTGGCAAGCCTCCTGAGTACACGTTTGGCGAAAAAGGGTTGTGACAGTTGGCAAGGAAAGAGCCGGCGTGTAGAGGTTGCAAGGTAAAATGTTGCTTTGCAGCCCTGCAAAAGAAGCGTAAAACCTCTGCCGCCTGTGACCAGAGTCTGAGTGAGCCCCTACAAATAGGTTTCAGGTTTGACGGTTCGCGCTTGTCATTTTCCCAAAAGCTAAAGTTTACATGTCAAACCGACGTTGAGTGGGATCACGGTTGCCACTTTACCAAAGCATGAAAAAGTCAAAGGACAAACCAAAAGCTTACAGACATGTTCTAAACAAGCTCTCTTTTGCAACAAACCTGCGGCCACGTCTCCGCCGAGTCGGAGCCCAGCTCTTTGAACACCTTCTCTTCGATCGCCGCCCCGGTGCCCTCAGCGCCGGATAAGGTCCCCAGCAGTAGAATCAGTGGCACTTCGGCGGAGAGTAGACGGTGAAGGGCGGGAATAGGCAGCGAGGCCATCTCATCAACTATCAGCACCTGTCGCAGCTTTTGGGCGCTGTGGTTCTAGCTAACCCAAGAGGGGGCGATAAGAAACCAACCAAAAAGGCACCAGGGACCTCTTTCAAAGGGTATGGACTTCCTCTTTGTGGGCGTTCTTCTACAGTGCCCTATGATTCTTTATCGGGGCAAAAACATAACCCAGCACCAAAAAGGTTCTCCCAAAAGACAAGGAAGGATCTACAATTGGTGCACCGAAATGTGGTTGGAACTCTCCCACTACCCTCCAATTGCAGGGTTCCTGATGTGTTTCAACACGAAACATTACCCAAAGAAAAACTCACTTTATATTGGCCCAAAAGGCGATCTTCTGAATTGCCCACATTTTGGCTCACCCACGGCTGCAACGCCGCAACAAGATCCTGCTAACCATTGGCGAGGCGCTGGGGCATCGTCCACGGAGGCTAAAGCAGCTGCGTAGCCAGGCACGCTCTCCTGCGATGAGTCCCGTCAATCCCTTGATGAAAGATATTTGTCTGTGGCATCACTAATCCCTCCTAACTCTAAAAGAATTGTTGGGCATAGGTGGCTTTTGGGAAAATAGATGGCCCTGGCGAATGGAATAAACCCCATCTAAACCAGGGCCCTCTATTTTTTAAGCAAACCAACCAAAAGGGACACCTATGTTGTTGGGTCTAAGGGTCTGGCTACCTTAATGGATAGCTCCCCACATGAGCCCGGATGAAGAACCCCAGATTCCTGGCACCGGTGCGGCTCTACAGTGAATCCAGCTTCAAATGGGAGACGCCCTTCTAATCAAGAGGGGGCTTATTACTCCTGTGCTCCCATAAACCAGTTCAGGACTCTGCTTGAGCCGCTCATTGGGAATGACACCAAACCAATCAGCTGCTTTACAAGGATTTGGATCCTGCATTCTTTAAGGAACCCTCTGGCCCAGTTCAACATGTGAAACCTGGGGCCCTGTTCAACCTCAGCACTCTTTCTCAGAGCCATTGCCCCAGGACCTGAGACTCTTAAGACAAATATCTCAGATAGAAAATGAACACCTTGGCCCAAAAGAACCCAGAGGTCGAAGTATGAACGAACAAGGAAACCTGACCACCACGGGATACGGGTCCTACCAAGCTTTCTTCCCCCTCTGCAGATCTGCCCTCCCCTCCGCGGTTGTAACCAAATACGAAGTGGGTCTGTCTCAAATTGGGGGTTCTGTTTGAGTTTCGCTCTCAGGCAAGTTGAAAAACGGTTCGCTGACAAAAAGCCTTCCCCCAGCCCCCAAACCCTGGCAAGGCTCCGCAGGCAAAAAGCGGGCCCTTCCACTGAGGCTGAGCTGGGACTCCTGGAGACGAAAAGCCGAAACCACAACTGGGTGTTCAAAGGAAATGTTGTTTGTTTGTGCCTTTCGCATGAAAAGTTCAAAACACCCAGCACAACCAGTTGAAAGACACAGGCTATTTACGCAGCACCTTGAGCCCAAGATGCAAAACCAGGTGATTGGAGGACGGGAGCCCCGTCCGGATGTAGATCCTTACCACAGGTTTTGGCCAGACTTCCTTGGCGCATGCGGTTTTTGACAACGACTCAGATGCCAAGGAGCTAAGACATTGCAGCATCGGGCAGAAAGTATATGTGAGGCTCTGTCAAACATAGGCTCGATGGCCTTTGTCGCTTGAGCTGAATGAGGTACCATTTTTGTTGGCCGCCCTTAGGAATCTTCGCCAGGTTTTCAAGCCTGAGCTCTCGGGTCCCTGGAAAATGAAGAGTAAATACTAAGCTTGTGATGAAAATCCTTGTCATTCCCAGGTGCCTCTGAGTGGTGGGGTTCGACCAACCACCTGGTTAAACCCCCGCTTTAGCAGCCTCCTTGTTACTTGTGGTTGTCGTTTACGCGGATGGGGGTCTCATTGCCTTGTCTGCATAAATCCAGAGTGATCATTACTCTCCACGTGCCTCAGTCTGCATCACGCGGGCAGCAAAGCGGAAAATACTCTGCACACCTGAGTTGCCAAGTGTAGGACAGAACTGCTTGCAAGCGTGACCAAATTAAAATCAAAACACGGCATCGAATAACTGGACCCAATACTCAAAAGCCTGGAAAGACTGGAACAGTCTCTGACTAAACTCCAATTACCTAGGCATTTGTGGCTCAACTATTGGAAGACAAAAATGACTGGTTTCCTTGTAGCTTCCACCAAAATCGAAAGGGGCACCCTCAAACACAGGAACTCACCCGTGTTTTTCTTGCTTCCCTTTACAACCTTGGTGCTTCCTCCGGTGGAAAATGCTGGCTCGAGCACTGAAAGGCCTGCCAGCTTGAAGGCTAGAAGAGCAGGCTGGGTGTCAACTTTGGATTGCGGGCGACCATATCAATCCGAGAAACCCCCCCCCTCAAACGATGAGTTCATCACTGCAGGGCGAGCCCCAGTCAGTGCTTGCCGAACGTCCGAACCACATGAAGCGATTTCTGTTTCTGATCCCTGCGTCAGAGCAGTGTGCTAAGCTAGTGGCAAAGGCCGGCGCTGACCAACTTGCACAAGTTGCATGTTCCGGATGAAACCGTTTTCTTACAGTGTGAAACACACATGGCCCAAAGCCCCAAGCCTCGACAGCTACCAACTGCAGCCATCGCCCCACCCCAAGCAGCTTCCCTTATCGCAATCACAAGGTCTGACATGGCCTCCCTTGTACCACCAAAGCCGACAAAGGAAAGCCATACACCTTTCCCGATCTCGAGGTGCCAAGTGGCCTTCTGGCCCCGTCACCACCACAGCCTTCCCGGCTGTCACAAGGAAAAGAACGGGAGGAGTCCTACACTTTTCCTTGGAGACACTGTGACACCCATGACCTCCAACTTGTGGGGGATCAAACGCATTTGATTTGTCCGTGTTCACCAACTTCCCATGAAGTAGAATTCGTCCCCCTGCAGTATCAATGGAAATAAAGGTGTCTGCGTATGTATTCCATAAGGAAATCCCTCATTTCTCAATACTGAATTCGTCTTTGGGTGATTCAGGGGATCCAGATAGCTATCAAAGTTCAATCAAGGCATTGGATGAGGTATGTTATATTAATTTCTCCAATCAGATCTTTAAAAATGTTCCATCTTCCCAATAACTACTCCCTTAGTCTCCCTTTCGCCTAGACAAGGACATATTGTTTTCCACTCACCCGACTTCCTTTTAACGAAGATCAGAGGGATCCACGGATTTCTCTGCACAAAATCGCGATCTGAAATTGTCCCACTTGGGTGCGTCTTTTCTTGAGGGCACCCTTCTTGGGGTGTCTTTTCGCCCCCCGGATTTTTCGAAACCAACCCCCTTGAGGGACCGTCTCGTCACCGTCGAGACGGTCCCAGACACAGGCGGCCTTCTGGAACAATAGATGGCCCTGGTAAATGGAATAAGCCCCCATCTAAACCAGTGGGACCCATCTGTTTTTAACCAAACTAAAAAGGACATGGTCCCAGAGCCCCGAGCGGAAGGCCCCGGCCCCGCCTTCCGGTGCCGCAGCAGCGCCGCCAGCGCCAGCGCCGCCACCGAGGACTTGCCGCGGCCCCGGCGCCCCGTGAGCGACACCACCCGCTGGCCTCGAGGCGGCCAGCGGAGGCGGGGGGCTGGCGGATGGTCAAACGGGTGACCCTCCAAAAGTCGGGAGGGCAAATACCCAAACCATAGGTTTGAATTTAGAGAACTTGCCAAACCATTAGGTTCTAAGGCTGAGTCAAGGGAACGGCAGGCAGCTCAAATCACGCAGTTGTGAGGATTTTGCTTGAAGACCATTGGGTTGTGTGGGCATTTAAGAAAGAGTGGGTTCTGATAAAAACCCTGGAATGTCTAAACCAAAACCCAAGATGAGGGCTGCGTTTGTGGGTAAGCAAGACGTCGAGGCTCGCACCAGCAAGGGCTCGCACAAAGTGTGCAACTGGGGCGGGGGGGCTGAAAATGTGTGTTTTTTGGGGCTCTCTTTCCGCGCTCAAAAAATAGCCATGGTTGTCCAAAATGCGTATGTTTGCTCTTGGAGGTACTGTAAGGATCAAAATCATTAGAGTGGGCCGGAATGGGGTTGTGGGGGGAGTATCGTGAGAGAAGAATGCGTGTAAGCATGTAGGGATGCCTTTTTTGGAGGCGCCGCACCCTTTTGGGCTGCTTTAAAGGGAAACACTCGGCGAATGGCCTCGTCTATCTTTGGGTGATGTCGACCGATTTTTGTCCCTAAAAGGGCATCCCGGTCGAAAATGGCTTTGGGCTACAGTAAAACAAACACCAATCAAAACTTCCATGGTCGACTTTTGGACACCATGGGGATTTAGCAATGATCGCCCTGTGCTAATCCTCTTTCTACTCATAAAAAGGTACTGGGATGCCATATCTGGATGTGTTGATAAAGTGGTGATTCCCCTGAAAAGAGTGATATTCTATGGATTTCCCTGAAACAGCCCGCAAAAGGGGAACCAAAGCGACATCCTCAAAAACCCTCAAAATGGTGTAAGGGAAGCTCCCAAACTTTGAAAACCCCTCAAAATGCAACCACTTCATTTTGAGCGCCCCAGCTCCAACACCTTCCCCCCCCCACAAAACAAGAAAAACAACTGCACTTCAAAGGGCCCAGAAAAGGCTGCCTCCCCACGTCCCCAGCGTCGCGCGCGAAACTCAGAGCGCGGCAGCCCGGCTTCAGGCTGGCTATGGCCTCGAGGATGGCCCGGAAGGCGCGGCGCTGGCACTCGGTGCAGCAGAGCTGCAGCAGCTCCTCTGCGTTTGGTTTGCTTCGAGTGGTGCTTTTCTGCTTTTCTGCTTTTGTGTGTGTGTTTTTGTTTTTGTGCTTGTGCTGGTTTTTGTGTGGGCTTGCGGTTCGGTTGGTAGTGCTTGCTCTCTTGAGCTGTTTGTTATCCGTCGTTGTGCGCTTGTTGCATGTTGCTCGGTTTGTCTATTTTGTCGGAAACTGGATGTGTTTTCCCTTTAGGGTTGCCTTCCTTTCACCCCACCACGTCGGGGACGACTTTGAGTCCAATGCTGCCAGACGTCATCGGGCTCCGGCGCGAGCTCCGTCACGGGGGCTGGTGGCTTGGAAAGTCCTGCGCAGGGAAGCCGTGTGGCTGAAACCTGCGGCATTTCTTTGCGTGCGCCCTGCACAAAATCGAGTGCTCTCCCCGAATCGGGGAGTTTCTCCCAATGTCCTCCAAACTAGCAAGAGACTACCATGTGGGTGTGTCCTAGGCCCCCCAATAGTGGGACCCAGTTTGAAGGGGTTGTGGACATGCAAGGTCTGTGGTTGCAGTTCCCTTTTGGGATCGTTGTCCTATGTTGAGACAACCCCATTTGATCGTTGATTTGTGGTACAATGGCCATCCCTTGCTGACTTTCTCCTTGCAAGCCAGACAGGCTCCTACATGCGTTCGAGAAGCAACTGCCCAAGTCCATGCTCAATCAATATCAGCAGGCATCCAAACCTCGCCGCACCATTTTCAAACTGCTGAATCACCCATTCGTCCACTGCAGCCAGGGTTGGGCAAGCCCCTTGGCTAAACCTGTGTAAGCCACTATTGTTTGAACCAACTTTGTCATGGCAACCCCGGAAAAATAAATCCATCCTACTAATAGGGACTGTCACCGAAGGATTCCCGCTAAAAGAGGACACCCCGGGTCAAAATCAACCAGGAGTCTATTCATCAGTGCTAACATGCTTGGGTTTCCCGGTCCATTTGGTTCAATCAACTCTGCCCAACCTTGACTCTCTAACTACATTCTGCCTACGGTTCTTTGCCGTCGCTTTGTTGTTCGCTGATGGCCAGGCAAGGCATCAGTCTCACAACAACGTCTAGTGATAGAACCTGCAGGCCTCCACTTTGGGTTCAGACAGGAATCAACAAAATGAACAACTGCTACAATTCTGGATACTTGACCCTGAAAATCCCACAATGATAGGCTTCCCTTCTGAAATTATGGGCGACGTCTGGGGTGGCTGACCCCTTCTGAACTCTGTGTTTTTGCTCAATCGCCTACGGGAAAGGGCTCGGTTTCAGGTTCCCTTTTCGGGAATTGAAACGCTCTCACAGGTCAAAATATGTGGTTGCCATAAACGTCATTGAAACATTGGACCCCGCGAAATGGCTGGTGTCCTGGTTTCCTTTCAGAACGACCCTTTGAAAACATATCTTGACCGATCACATGATCTCCGCAGCGCTCTCGGACACTCTGAAGAGCAGCCGGCCCTGCTCATCGGACTCCTCGTTGCGCGTCTAAGTCGCACCACACAAATTCTAGGGGTTTAACCATTCTTTTCAACCATCGTTCTTTTCAAAAACCGGCTGCTTCCCCTGGGTGTTTGATCGTTTCCTGAAAAGAAGGATCCCTGGAAAGAATGGGGAAGGTACCCCTTGAGAAATCAACTCGGGTGACCCATGGGTTTGAACGAATAGGTTCCCGGCTGCATGATTGTCCCTTGGTGCAAGCTGGAATCTATGAAAGGGGCTTTGCAAGGGTGGTTTTACAGGGCCCCACTTTGGAAGAGAAAAAACTATGTGAAACAAACAACACTTGGAGGCAGCGTTGGGCCACCAATGGATTGCTTAAACATTGCAAAAAACCACTGTTCAAGTTCAAACATCCACAGATTTGGGAGAATTCCACGGCTTCACAGCGCTCCTCCCTCTTCAAGGCGCCCCACCATCGGTACTCCCCAGGCTTGTCCATCTTCTGCAGCACATTGCCTTCCATCTTCTTCACATAGCCCAGCGTGGTCAAGTGCACTTGGCATACTGTAAATACACCTGAGCAGTGGTTAAA
>CAUJNA010001120.1:52500-74822 GCA_963377175.1 Effrenium voratum
AAACCAAAGGCAATACCAACAGGCAATACCAAAACAACGCTGGGACTTGCCGCTTTCAGAGACAAACCCATGTGGGAGGCGGTCAGTGATCCGCAGCCCGACCGCGACGATGACATGTTGGGGGCGCTTGAGAAGGGTTCCCAAACACGAAACACCTTGTAAGCTAGGAAGTCTGTCTTGGTTCATGTTAAGAGGAACCAAACCTGGAATCCGCACTTCGGAGGGATGCAATTGGCTTTGATCTACATTGGTGTGTCTGTGCAAGGGAGAACCCTCAAAATGGTGATGTTTTTTCCCCGGCCCTGCCTCTCCCAGCTTCTGATCGGCGGTGGCCGGCTGCGGTGCGGTGTCCGTCAGAAAGCCAAGGACATCCTTCCTTCGGCTGGGCCCATCAAAGGGACCTATAAATGAGTGTGTCTTTTCTGAGGATACCCGTTTGGGGTTGTTTTAAAGAGAGTCAACGGAGAAATGTACCATTCTAGGGGGCCTTAAACACAATAGTAGTTTTGAGAACCGCTCAGCATGCTCACCTTAATGGACCCAGTTAGGTGACAAGGGAAGAGCGCTGAGGGAAAGATTTGCTTCAAATAGTTGACACCTCGAAAAGGTCCGCGTCCTTCTGGCTTCCTGTTGAACCAAGCCCCGAAAGAACATCCTCAAAACGAGAAACTCGGACAGGGGCAAAGCGAGCACGCCTGGCAAGGAAGAAGCAAGAAATCAGCAAGGTGCACGTCACGCAAAGCAGCCTGCATGAGATGTGCAAGTAAGACGCAGAGAGCAGACGGAAGCAAAGCTTGCTAGTGAGTGCAAAGGAGACGAAAATGTCAGGCGTGTCGAACAAGCACAAGCCATTGCAAAGCGGAGAAGCATGTCGATCAGGAAACGAAGCAATGTTCGAAATGAATGGGCGTGTGTCAACATAGGGCAGCCGAACATGGTCTGTGTCATGGTGTTTCTCGTTGAAAATCATTCGCAAGGGGTCCAACGTTTTGAGAAACCGCCCAATCCCTCTTGCCACATAAAACTACACTTCCCATGCATCCTTGTGTCAAAAGACCAAGAACTGCTATGTGTCAGAAAGAACGTGGTTGGATTGACACAAGGTGCTAGGTTTCAGGAAGGCTGGCTGAGAAGGGTTCACCAAACCTTCGATGTCGGCTCTTCCTATCATTGAGACGCAGAAGTCCCAAAGTGTCGGATTGTTCACCCGCCAATAGGGAACGTGAGCTGGGTTTAGTCAAAAGGATCGGTCCCAGGTGACTCGGCAATCGATTGCCATCCAAGGCGCAGAGTCAGCCAGGCCGGCAGGACCAAACAAATGATGCCACCCCCTGGCCGATCCCACCAACCCTCAAGGGACCTTCTGCTTCTACGTTAGTGGCAGGGTACAAAGTGAATCATGTTCAAACCACTTTTAAGCGTTCTCATTCCAGTCAACATACCCTATTTCAAGGTTTCCCAAGGCAAGGAAAATGTGGGTTCCGTTCCAAAGCTGGATGAAGCTTGCCGTTGTCCTTTGCAGCATCCAACCCCATTGCTTCCTTTCCAACCGAATCACCAAAAAAATCGTCACACCCTGCCTTGAACGGTCTCACAGGCAGCCCACAGAGTTCCCACAGATGCCTGGGACACATCGAAGAAGACCTCGGCCAAGCGATTAACTGCCAAGAAATGTCAAATGGTTCCATTTGGGTCTGTGTTTCTTGAATGTACCCTTTGAAGGGAAACCAAAACAAACAAACAAAAAAACGTTGTTGTGGGGGTCCCCCCCCATTTGACACAGATCCATTTGCTTCAGGTGTCAATCTAACAATATGTGTTTGTCGTGAATCCAACATGGAAAACTGAAAATGATCTTCTGCAAATGAAGAAGTGATGCTTTGCCTGAAAAGTCTTGACCCTTTGCTTCCAGAAGGAGAATCGTTCCCCCTGATTTACATTGATTCGCCCTTGTTTGGTCGCTTAAGGGGCAACTTCAAAGGCAAATCTCAACATGGATGTTTAGGCAACTCGGTTGCTCTTTGGTGCAACTATACCGCTCAAAGGCATTCCTACCTTATGACTCTAAAGTGGGGCTCATTCCCACAACCCTGCCCAACCAGTTTTGCCCACAAATTGCGTGATTATCTTATTATCACGACCCAATTAGGTAGCAAGTACCCCACAACCCTAGTCCAAATAAATGCGAGTGCGCCTTCGCGCAAGCGGGGATACCTGGGTGCCACGCGCAAGCGGCGTGAGTCCCTCCAAGGCAGGTGGTGCTCTGATCCTGGAAGGCCCATTCCACCGCATCCGCAGGAAGTATCCTGCAGCTCAGATAACCCCTGGAATCAGGCTGCCAAGCTCTGGTCCCTCTGGTTCAAACCATGTTGAACGACCCTGCTTCAATGCTGAGCCTTCTGAGGAAGCAGCCGAAAGCTCTGGCTTTCTCCAACAAACCCGTGTCCCACTTACAAGCATAGTTCACATCTAAGGGAAGCCCAGAAAAGGCCGCTTCCTGTGGGTTTCCCCAACCTCCAAAGAGGTTCCAACCCGAAGTATTCAGATTGCAACGACAAAATCCAATTTGACCCCCCGGTGCCCCTTTGTTTGCCCTTTGAAAGGGAAGGCAGGCGTTTGGAAAACCCGAAGATGGGGATTCTGGCAATGCGGGCCCAGGATTATCAAACCTGGGGATGAATAGAAGGGGGTGCAACTGTCCCAACCAAGGGTTGTTGATTAGTCCTGAGTTGCTACAAGCTGGCGATGTGATTGGATTGACGTTTCCTCCCCAGAAAGATCTAATCTTCAGTGACACCAGCTCCAGCCAAATGAGGGAAAACCAAAACCAGGGGTAGAAACACAAGGTGACAAAAACGACAAAAGGCCGCTTCTATTCCTGGCTGGGAATGCCCCGTACACATATACTCATTGTGAGCTGCTTCTCGAAGCTATGATCGTTATTCATGTAGAAATGTAATGTCGATGAAATTGCTGGTTGATTTTTTCTACATATATATATATATATACACAAATACAGTATGTGGAAAAGATATTTCTCGACATATTTTGTTTGAGGTTCTGGCTTGCACGGAAGACATTTCCCACATCTCGGAGCCCGCGTAATTTCAAGGTATTTCCGGGGCCCCCGTTCGTTCCACAGTACGTTGGCCCGGGCCCCGGGCTACATGCCCAGACATGTAGACCGGTTTCAGCACATTTAGGTTGGACCCCCAGATTTCAGAAGGGGTGTAGGATTCATGATTGGTTGGGCACATCCTAAGGAAAAAGGCAAATAGTGATTTTCTAGGAACTGGGAAAGTGCCAATGTGGGTTATTCAACACGTCGGGATCCCGAATCCTAATCGTGGAACACCGCCACTACAACGAGGGAACCACTACCATCTGGCATTCAAAATTTAGAATTGATTTTCAACAACCCCGCATTGGAAACGCCCCACCACCATCCCCCAATCAGTTTTGCTTTAGATATGCTTGCCTGGTTTTAGCAAGAATATAGTGAATACAATCATTCCCAGAAGGGTCCACTTATGGTTTGTATGGGGTCATTCCCAAACAAACCATCTGAAAACAAGCAAGTGCCCCCACTCTCCGTCACTGCCCCAAATACACTACCATTCATTTACCCTACTGTTTTTCTGCTTTCCAACTGGTCGAACGTTCGGTCCAAGCCGCCCGCTGCGGTGGCTGCACACCAAAGTCGCCCCGGATCCGCATCTCGCGCGGGCGAGGCCTACGCGCCCGCAGAGAGCCTGGCGAGCCTCCAAGCTTTGGTCTACGCCCAAAGCGACCAGGAGGCAGCGGTGGTGACAGGCCTGGCGGACCCAACTCTGGGACTCTGGGTCCCCATGTTGACCTAAACTGAAATTCGCGAGTTGGCCCAAAAAGGCGATGATTGAAGCCACCAAAAGAAAGAACATGTCGCGTCATAAAAAGGACTTCTTCCTATGGCCAAAGTGACTCTCCCAAATGGTTGTTTCCGTGCATGGAAACCAAACGAAAGGATAGATTCTTTCTTGTCGTGGTCGGTGGTCGGTGGTCGGTGGCCGGTGGTCGGTGGCCGGGGTCGGTGTGGGTCAGGCCGGTGGGCCGGGGGTCATGGGCCGGTGGTCAAGGGCTGGGGTCGTGGCCGGTGGCCGGGGGCCGGGGGGCGGCGGTTGGTGGCCGGTGGCCGGTGGCAGGCGGCCGGGGGCCGGTGGCCGGTGGCTGGTGGCCGCGGCCGGTGGCGGGTCGGCAGCCTTCTTTGGAGCCAGGGTGAATCTATGCCAAGCAAACAGTAAAAGAATTACACGCAAAGCAAGAGCCGGAAGGTTTGGCAAATAGGGGAGTATCACGCCGTTGCTTTTCTTCAGAAACTCCCCGTCCATCCCCTGAACAGTATACTCGGCTGTTTTCCAATGACTTGCGACTGAAGCTGCTTGTCGTCGCTTTTGGCAAGCATCTCTGTGAAGAAAACTGCAGGCTCAACCTTGCTGACGCCTGGCAGAGGAAAATAAAGAAACCTACATGTCTTTCACGGAAGCCTTCTTCGCTTCTTTGCAGCGGCACGCTGCTTGTCCCGCAAGCGTTGCAGGCATGTGAGATTGTGCACGTCCACACACTCGTGCACCACGAGCTGGGTGAAAAACTTGTTCATGTGGTGGATTGTGTGGCCCAACGGGCTGAACACGGAATTCACCGACTCTGCGATGTCCGTGGGAAAATCGCCCAGCAAGCGCTCGTTTGCCTCCGAGCTAGGCAAGCAGTGCTGCCTGCAGAACTCCCCCTTGTGACCGCCTGCGTGAAAGCGGTCAATGACATAGTGCATGTCTCCTAGCCGGCGTGCCACATCGGAAGCCCGACAGTTGCCACTGTCGTGACTTTCATGCATGGGCTCCAAGGTTTGCTAGGCACCTCCAGCGCTAACTGCCAGAAGAAAACCGGCAGTTCTGGCTGCAGCAGCGATGTGCTTCTCAGCAGCTGCTTTCGCCCCGAGCACGCGTGGAAGGCCAGGGGGCCAAGAAAGTTCTCCTTCGCGGTCGCATCCCTGACCACTTCTGCCCTCGTGCTTGCGTCCTTTGCTGCCGCCTGCGCGACTCAACACGAGGGCTCCGCGCCCGACAGACGAGAAACACTGTGTGACACCGACCAAGCCTGTGGCGTATGTTGGCGTCAGCCAAAGTGGCAAAGTATCGGGAAAGCATCTCTTCACTGACCGTGCAAGCTGGCCGCCAAGAGCCAAATCCTGCCAGCTGAACTTCGAGATGGCATACCTCGTCAGCATCGTGCAGGGCTCGCTTTAGACGGTGGCGGCCAATCTCACCTCGACACGGGCGTCCTGGCTGGTCTCGATCTGCTGCGCGCTTTTGACAAAGTGTGTCCCTGCCGTGTGGTCGGCGGCTGCATGCGCGCAGAAGCAGCTTGCCCACAAACGGAGCACCTCGGCAAATGGCATGCCGCACGTCCGCCTGTAAAGTTGGCAGTTCCTGTCCATGGCTAGGATGTCCCAAAACAATGAGCTGGGAATGTCGCCTGCAGGGAAACTACCAGCAATGCAATCTCCTAAAACAAACTAGAAGCATAAACGACCAACAACTGCCTTTGGAACATGAGCGGCTCGTACCTTTGGAAAATGTTCCCCTTCCGCGACCTTCCGCGGCGCAAATCTCTTAGTCAAGTCCGCCGGCCCTTCCGCAAGCTTCCGCGGCCTGCAGAAAACCTTCCGCGCGGATTGATTTCAGCGCTCCCTTACTTAAATTGCTTTGAGCATTTTTGATCGCTGCTCAATTGGCTTCAATGAGCTGCTCCAAGGGCCATGCAAGCAGTTGCCCTGCCAGCTGCCTCCGCATGTCCTCCCCAAGCCCTTGTTATTGCCAACGCAGAAGCTCCACTTGCGGCAGGCCTGCCAGGGCCCCAAGCTGCGCCTGCTGCTCCTGCTGCGCCTGCGCCGACAACGCCGACCGGGAGAGATGGGATTGGGAACGCAGCGTGAGTTGCCAATCCAGCAGTTGGATGAGCAAAATTCGCACTAGTGGAAGATTGACTGGCGTGCGTCCGAGCTTCGGACGCCGCGTAGCAATGAAAAAGTGAAGCCCCGTTGCATCAGGCCAGTTTCGCCCATTCCTTGCAACTGGCATTCACGCGCGCGTGCCCGGGTTGCCCTTGTGCGCGCCGCACAGGTTGTGTGTTTCAAGCCTAGGTTGCGCCGTTGCTTAGCCAGCGGCAAAAACTCCTGGCTCCTGGGCTGCTGTAGGAACTATCTCTTGCAAATTGCTCACCAGCAGCTGGAAACTTCTCCTGCCTATGTCCTCTTCGTAAAGTGCCTGCTAGACCTCGCCAGGCGGGCGCTGTCTCCTGCCAGATCATTGCAGAGCCCAGCGTTCTGAAAGCGTGGCGTGTTGCCAGCGCGTGCTCCTTTTGCAAGTCCAACAAGAAGTTTTGGTGCGGCTTCGTCGAGGTGCTGCGTGATCTGCCTCACCCAGAGTACTTCTTCCTGAACAAGAAGTTCGGCGTGGCTAGTCATTGGCTGCGCAGGTGGAGGTACAGAATGTTTCTCTACCCAGCCTCTTTTCAGGGAGAAGCCGTCCTGCTGCGCCTCTTGGACTTGAATGTGCAGGTTGTTTCTCCACCGAGCCTCTTTTCAGGGAGAAGCCGTCCTGCTGCGCCTCTCGGGCCCGAATGCGCAGGTGACAGCAAGGCAGCAGTTGTCGCAGGCATGGGCGCAGGAGATTCTTTGGAGACGTGCAGGAGATGCTGCAGAGGACTTGCGGAGGCAGCAGGCAGGGCAACTTCTTGCATCGCCCCTGGAGCAGCTCATTGAAGCCAATTGGTCCTGGTACGAGCCGCTCATGTTCCAAAGGCAGTCGTTGGTCGTTTGCGCTTTTACTTTATCACGTGCCAGGAGATTGCGTTGCTGTTAGTTCCTCTGCGCGACATTCCCAGCTCAGTTGCTCTGGCGACCGCCAGGACATCCTAGCCATGGACGGCAACTGCCAACTTCACAGGCAGACGTGCGGCATGCCATTTCTCGAGGTGCTCCGCTCCCCGCACGTGGGCAAGCTGCTTCTGCGCGCATGCACACAGCAGGGACACACTTTGTCAAAAGCACGCAACAGATCGAGACCAGCCAGGACGCGTGTCGAGGTTGCCATCGCGAAGTTCAGCTGGCAGGATTTGGCTCTTGGCAGCCAGCTTGCGCGGTCAGTGAACAGACGCTTTCCCGCTACTTTGCACTTTGGCTGCTGACGCCAACATACGGCGCAGGCTTGGTCAGTTCGAAACCAATTCTTTTTGTCATCCTTTAGACTCGGGCAGGTGTCACACAGTGTTTCTCATCTGTCGGGCGCGGAGCGCTCGTGTTGAGTCGCGCAGGCGGCAGCGAAGGACGCAAGCAGGCAGAAATGCGACCGAAAGGGAAACTTTCTTGGCCTCGGGCGAAAACAGGTGCCATACACACAACGGGTCTCAGAAGCACATCGCTGCTGCAGCCAGAACTGCCGGGTTCCTTCTGGCAGTTAGCGTTGGAGGCGCGTAGCAGCTGGGGAAAACGCATGAAAGTCACAACAGCGTCATTGTTTTCTGGACAGGGCAGAGGTTAGCACGCCTGCCACTGCAAACTTGATGTTCGATTTGCACGAGGTCATTGCAGCAGAGTCGCTGTTGCAGCAATATCACTGCCTAAGTCAAGTGGCTGCTCGGCTGCCCAGCCTGCAGACAGTGGCGCATGATGACGCCTGTCATTTGAAGCTGTTCTGCCTGCAGCACTGTCGGGCTTCCGATGTGGCACGCCGGAGGAGTCATGCACTCTGTCGCTGACCGCCTTCACGCAGGCGGTAACAAGGGGAGATTCTGTGAGCTCGCCAACCTTGGAAGCAAACGAGCGCTTGCTGGGCGATTCCCACGCAGAATCGGTGAACCAGCTCGCGGTGCACCAGTGCATGGAGGCGGCCGCGCGTGCCTTGAAACACTTGCGGGGCTTCCAACACGCCGCTGCAAACACAGCAAGAGCTTGGGTAAGAAACGCGTGAGCTTTCCTGGCGGCCGGTGGCCGGTGGCCGGCCCCGGCGGCCGGAAACCCGCGGCCGGAAACCGGTGGCCGGGGGCCGGGGGCCGGGGGCCGGGGGCCGGTGGCCGGTGGCCGGAGGCCGGTGGCCGGTGGCCGGTGGCCGGTGGCCGGTGGCCGGTGGCCGGTGGAAGGAAAAAGTCTATGGTGAAACGAAAGCCAAAAAAGGGACGTGTGGCAGATGTGATAAAACCTACCCGAAAACCTGTTCGTTGCCCGCTTGCTCGTTGGCGCTAACGGAGAAGAGGCCCTTCCAGTTGTTTGCCCCTCTCCGAAACCGAGGCAAAAATAATTCAACCCTAAAGCCTCAGCCATTGCAATCCTCAGTTCCAACAACTGCATGGCAGAGGGATAGCAGGGGGCACATGTACGACGCAGTGATTGCCAAGATATTAAGAATGGCAACCTGAATCAAACACCCACAAGGGCATTAAGACCTGAACTTGGACCAGGTCCTAATGAGAGAAATTCCCTAGCGGCAAATATGTGGTCGAGGTTGCGAGAGTACCCTAGTGCGGGGCGGGAATCGAACCCTTCCGAGGGGGGTATGCCGCAATGAAGAATTAGTCTTAAAGAATCAAGCCCAGTTGTAATAATACATTGTTAACGATTCGCGTCGCAGCGCGCAAATCGCGTGTTTTGAAAGCTCGCATAGTTCTGGGAGTTCTAATTGAAATGTTTTGGCGCGTCCCGCTGTTTGAGGCCTGCCGCGCTTCCAGTCGAAGGTTCATGGCGTGCAAAGGCGTCCCCTTGCCCGCCGCCGTGCGCAATGTTCACCGCGCGATACCACGTAATCAGAATTATCTTGCACAATACTGATGGCTTGTTTTCTACCCTCTCACCCATTGTGTTGGATTCAGGTTTCCAGAAGGCTATAGCAATCCAAACACAGTATTGCCGTTTTTTGTCAGCAGATTGAGTAGAACAAGTTTTGGAACAAGTTTTGCATTTACGGCAATGTATACTGCTACTACATTTCCTGTATGGCTTGGATTGTGACAGTTTTGACAACCCCACTTGTAACAAAGAATGATCCTCACTCTACTTGACTAATGTACACTGGTCTTACAGCTTTACAAAAGTGCAGGTCCCGCTCGCGATCTTTCGGTCGAACAGTACGCGTGCGCGCAGGGGAACGCCCCTGTGGTCCTTAATCTATAGATATCCTGCTACATGCCTTTTGGATTGGGATAACTTGTACCCGCGACATTGAACAGCAGAATGGCATCCGGGCCACTTGCTCCCTCGTCAGCGCTCAATAGCGAGGCTGGAGCCAGCGGTTTCGAGGGGAAGGCCAGGCTTGGATGTGCGGTGCCAAGTCACGCTGAAACAGCTGTCTGCGGTCCATCTGGCTGCCAAGCTCTGGCCTATCGCAACCTCCCAACGAGATCCTGGCTTTGCCTTCCTCCTGCTTTTGGCGTCGCCGTGACCCAAAGTCGTTTCCTTCAGAAGGCCCTTCACCTCGCTCGCAACAAGGTTTGCTTTCTGCTTTGACAACATCGCGCGCAATGTCGCGCTTGGCGGGGGGCTGGGGTTTGCTTTGAGGTTGGGGCGGTGAGGGAGAGAGAGACTCACCCACCCTTTCCGATCACTCCCAAAGTATAAATCTACATCATGTTGAATATTTATTCTGTATTACTAATGAAGTCTCATTTACACTCATATCAGAATCGTATCCTTGTTCTCTCTCTGTCCCTCAAATTAAATGGCTTTCTCTCCACACAATACCTCCAAAATGAAAAGGTGGACAGGATCAATCTCCAAACTTAACATTGCAGTGAAGCAGGTGTATAATGTCAAAAGGTGAGCGAGACTGTATGATAGAGAATGAAGAAAGCGAAGGCGCGGCGTTACTTTTTGAATCAAGCTCGAGTCTTGGCGCGGGTTCCCAGCCGAAAGGAGTTGCGCGGCGTCGCGGGCGTGGGCAACTGGAGGAATCGCTGAGAGCCTTGCACTCGTTTGGCGCGACCTTCGAGTTGCGAGAAGTCGCGGAGCGCCCTGGGCCGCCCCCCCCAAAAGCAAGGTCTGCGGCCCAGAAAATCAACAAAATTAAGGCTTCCACTTATCGATCCGGCCTGCCTGTACTGTACTGCGTTTGACCCCGAGAAGTTCGCTTTTGTCCGTGGAACCCGCGGCGGCGCCAATGGGATTTCGTTCAATCGCGTGAAAAGTTGGCTTTCTGCGCCCGGCGCGCCGCCGTGCCTTTCCGGGTTCATTTCTCGGCCACCTGCTGGGCAGGCCTGCTGCCCCAAGGCAAGGTTTTATGTTTGTTCTTTGTTAATCGACCCTTACTTTTTCTTTGCGAGCTAAGGGGCAGAGCTTCATGTTTTTCTTTTTTTCCGTGCCTGGGGATCTTTCGTCGAGCGCGTAGCCGTCAGTTGTCGAGCGAGCAAGAAATGAGGCGCCAATTTATGGCCTTCCCTTCAAAAAGCCCCAAACCCGTTGAAGATGGAGATGTGGGTGGTCGGGGGTGGCGGGTTCGCTGAACGCAGCGCTCGAGGCGCGCGCTTGAACTTGGGCAAACCCCAAACTCCCAACCTCGAAACCCCCAAACCCCCAAAAAACTAAAACCCCAAACTCCAAACACGCCCAGCCTGGGCATGGTCCAAAAGCGTTTGCACAGATTCTGGAGACGACATATCACAGGCTGCAAGCCAAAGGGCGGAGCCGGATGGGGCCATTCGGGCATCTCACGGAAGCCGTTCAAGACCTGGGGAAACGAAGTTTCAATTGGTCCACCTCTCGGGACTTTCGATATGGACCGAAATTGGAAGCCAAGAGGTTGAAATTGGAGCAAGAAATCCATTAGCTCGAGTTGACAATTCCCACGCACGCCCCAAAAAGGTGGTCCCCCAAAAGAAGATCCCAGGGGGTAGGGCGCTTTTTCCAGCAGAAAAAACTGCGTGGAGCAGCCTACACTTGCCCTGCCCCATCCCTGTGCAATCCATCAAAAGCAGGATCTGTTCGCCAAACAGGCGGTTACCCTACTGGACATGTGAATCCCGTTGTTTCTTTGCGTGGGAAATTGAGTAATCCTTCGCCAAGATCACGGTAGGCTGCTTGATAATTTACCAAACTGCACACCATTACTTCAAGATACAATTAATGTGCGTCTGTGTGTGTGTGCTAATTTTTCCTAGGTGAAGAAAAGCACGCAGTGGCAGAAAGTGCAAGTCCTTGCAGCTCGCAAGACCAATAGGGGCAAATAGCGACTAACAAGGCCTAAGGGACCAATTCGGTTCTTTTGGGGTGCCTGACGCCTTCTACCCTGACAACTATTGATGGATCTCGAGCCTGCCAGCTTCACTGCGTGGCTCTTGGCAGGGTGCATCCAGCCTTGTTGGTGGCGGCAGCATCAGTGAGACGGATCTCACCAGCAAAGCCTGCGGAGCAGGCGTGAAGCTGAGTTGAGCCCATCTCCCCCTCAGCACCTTGCACCTGGCTGCTCTGCATCTATGTTCACTCGGGATTAGGATTGAGCGTTCATTTTCGAGCCCAACTGCCCCACACCAATAGGTGTTCCCAAGCTGGAGTCAAAGAAGGTACACTTTCTCACTCTGTGATTTGCCCTCTGCACATCGCCCCACCAAGGCCACAGCAGTCCTTTTCCATGGCTCCCAACACTGCCTATCTCCACTCTTGCTTCTACACCCACACAACCCCCTGCAAATGTTGTTCTCTCCCGCAAGTGCGCTCTGCCATCAAGTTTGCTGCTAGCTTTGCCGTAAAAGAGCCGGGCCAAGAGTAGCAGTGCCCAAATTGGCTCTCCAACCTCTCCCTTGGCATATCCTATCAGTATCTCCTGCCCCGAACCAATCAGACCACTGCCCACACTTACAATGGGTAGCATGGTACATGCTAAGGCTGCCTCCAGGAGCTCAGTACTTGAGGTCAGACAGTGGCAAATCCAACATCCAATCGCATTTGAGATGAATACACAAAATGCCAGAAAAGAACATGGACATGCGCTTTGTTCAGGTTTAAATAACTAGCGTATGTCCTTTAAGTTTGCGCCCATAAAACCTTCGACAACCTGAGACCAATTCTTGTGAAAGTCACCGAGAACCTCTGAAGCATTCATCTGCTATTCGCGCACTCGAACACCCTTCCAACTGTGTCGCGAACATCAACTGGGGCGAGCTCAATATGACTCAACGGAACTCAAGGAACTCAGCGGACGCCGATTGGAGGTCCTATGGCTTCCCAGTTAGCCTCTCCAAAATGGCCAACTTGCCATAGGGGGCACTTCTTTGGCGAAGTCTCGGTCCTTTTTCGTGGTTTAGGGAAACCAATAGGTTCCAACCCAAAAAGTGTGTGGCGAGCCGGCGCGAGCCCGGCCGTAGGGGAGCATCTTCTCGAACTCCAGCTTGGCCCAACCTCTGAGTGTCGGCCATGGGACAAATGACACGCGAACTCTTCCTTTGAACCTCAAGGACTCTTGTCACGTACCCCTGACAAGATATGTAAAAATCCATATCTACATACATATATGTAGATATCTTTACGTGCATATATATATATATACACATGCATACATTGCATATATATATATATATATATGTATATATATATATACATACATACAAATACTTGGTTGTGGCCAAAACAGGGGGGGTATGGCTATGGCTTCCCAGTACATATTTACGCCCTCTTGGAGGCATGACATGAGCCCCATCTTTTCCTTCGTGCGCCTAAACTCGAGGCTTTGTTTGTGTGGTGAGAAAAGGAGACAGAGTGCCCTTGGGCAAATTCAAGAGCGGTCCATGAAGAGTCTCCAAGAAACGCACGAACAAGATTTCTGTGTGCTCCCCCAGGAAGACATCGAACAATTTGGGCCGCCCCCTGGTTTTTTGTGGGGAATTCGGATGTCCCCCCCCCCTTTTGGTTTTTAGTGTCAGTTACTGTGTCAGTTACTCATGTATGTCGGTATGCTTCGAGCAAGCGCCCGGCCCAACACGTCATCCTCCGTCCCATCGTCCTGGCAGCAAGGCTGCATCAAAAGTGGGCAAACGGACCCTGAAACGTTTGTTGACTGCCCCAACAGAAGTTGTCCATGGGCGCCCAAAGCGTTTGACATTTGGTGCCAACCAGCTCGGCAGCAATGTCTGGAGGTGCTCCACACGCCCGAAAGGGTAGAAATGTGGGCGGGAACTGAAAGCGAAAGGACTCCTAGGTCATTGTCTTAAGGTTGAAAAAAGCTGCTGCTTGTACGCAAATGTAGGTGAAGATGTGCGTCATGGGTTTAAGGGTGCCTGCGAAGGGCCTCATTGCTTTTACCACTGGGTATTTGGAGGTTTAGGGGTTTAGGGTCTTGTCTAGGGTGTTAGGGTTCAGGGGGCTTGGTCTTTTGGGCAGGGCATTCTTAGCTGGGAGCAGCTAAATCATACCCGAAAAGGAGCACAGCACAGCCGCGTCTTCCTCCCACAGGATGCTTAAAGCTGTGCATGCGGCAGCTGCGCAAAACACACCGGGGGCGAGAAACGCGGTGCGGAGGTTCCATCATCCCTACCCTTGTTTGTGCGACAAGCAGTTGCTAAACAACAGATCTCTGCAAAATAATGGAGAAGGTGGTGACGATGATGACGATGACAATGACGATGACGATGACGATGACGGTGACGATGAGGATGGTGGTGGTGGTGGTGGTGGTGGTGGTGGTGGTGGTGGTGGTGGTGGTGGTGGTGGTGGTGGTGGTGGTGGTGGTGGTGGTGGTGGTGGTGGTGGTGATGGTGGTGGTGGTGGTGGTGGTGGTGGTGGTGGTGGTGGTGGTGGTGACAGATCATGATGCCCCGACCATCACCAGCGATGAGAGATGACAACCACGTGATGCTAAATTCCTTCAAGATATCTTTTCCGCCCAAACAATACCTGTCTGGGGAGAAAGGGGGGGCCCTAATGTCCCCCCTGAACCACTAGTTTTCGCTTTCAAGCGGACTCTCTCGGTTCGAAATTCCCACGTGGCTGCTTTACCACTTTGAAGGAATTCCCTCGACAAACAAGCACAGACAGCGGCAAACCTAAGACCTAATTTCCCAACTGACTGGCCGCACCTTGTAGTTGACCATAAAGATCAACGCCTCCCCCTGAGACGCAAACGGAATGCCAAGGCCCGCAGCCCCTAAGGCGCACCAGGCTCTCGACTCTAGAACTGGGCTCCAACTTTCGAGGGATTCCCCAAGTGATACTGGGGATGCACAAAAACTTCTGCACTGTTCAGTAGGTGGTTTGTGCAACTATTCAAGCAGCAGCATATTCTTGCTTGCTGTGCCATGCTTCTCTCGTGTTTGCGGCACACGTGAAGAGCCGACATGGACCGAAACCTGACGCCCGCCCCCACCTGCTCTATCACCATCTGCGTCCTGGGCACTTGTCAAGCATAAGTTTGCGCCAAGAATCTGACCACTGACAACATTGAGTGAGGTTGCATGAGGCTGCTCAAGGTTGATTGAGGCTGCTTGAGGGTGCATGAGGCTGCATGCGTGACCCAGTTCTAGGCTGCTACACGCATGATTGCGATGCAAGCTGGAACTCACTTCGCGGCCTCAAATTGGCCCGAAAAGCCATTCTTCAACTGTCCAGAACGGGCAATACAATGAAATGCAGGGACCCTGTGATCCCATGACCATCTGCCAAGTCTCGAAGCGTTCCACTTGGGCGAATCCTCGTTCGAGACGGACCGAGTCCGAAAGCTGGGCGCGCGCTCGTCATCGCGGCCGAAGATCTCACAAAGGCAGTACCTGCAGGCCAGGGCTCGTCTCTTCTGAAGTTGGTACCTTGTCGGGTGGTTTTTGAAGGATAAACCACAAGGGAGGACCACGCCCTTTTGGGCGTCCTGTTTTCAATCATGCCCGGGTAGCCATCTTCTTCAAACACAACAAACTATGTCAAAGGAGCGAGAAAGCTGCGGCAAACAAGCTTGAAAGTCCATCGCAACTCGGTCTTTCTATGAGCCAAACAATCCATGTGTTTGACTTCCCAAAAAAGAAAAAACACAAGAGCTTAGAAAATTGCAGGATCCATACCTCCTTGGTTGGTTGGTTAGTTAGTTGGTTGGTTGGTTGGTTGGTTGGTTGGTTGGTTGGCTGGCTGGCTGGCTGGCTGGCTGGTTGGTTGGTTGGTTGGTCGGTCCTGTGCGCCCTGATGCCAGTGAGCCAGCTCGTGAGCGTGAGCCCGAGGGCCCGTGAGCCAACGGAGCCCGTGGGTCTGTGAGCCCGTGGCCGTGGAGGGGACCAATCTCACAACATCTCACTGAATCCGGCTATCTCAACCAAGCGGCGCTTCCACCAGCGCCTTGTCAAACCTCAGACATGCTGCATGAAGTGAAACGGTCGTCAGCTTCAATTCTTGCGGAGACATCCTCGAAAGGGAGTCGCAACGCTGCTCAAGCAAAGCTTACGCGCTCTTGGTCGAACAAGCATGGCCGCAACCGTTGAGAGTTGGTCAGGGCTAGCATGAAAGGGGGCAGTGAATTTCGGCAAATCAGGGCCTGAACAATTTACCCGCGGGTGCCGGTGAAGCTGCAACGCAAGACTCAAATCTCTATGAGGGAGCCTGCAAGAAAGGTTTGACCTTTGAGCTGGGACCTTCCTGTCCTTTGAGCCTTCCGTTGAGAAAGGATGGCAGCGGCAAGGACAACTTACACCATGGGGTTCTCTATGATCAACGTGGATGCCATTCCCCTTGTCAGCCTCTTGGTTCACCCCCAGAGGTGGCGGACTTTTGGCTTGCCTTTCAATCATCCAAAAAAGGGTACCCTAAAAGTACACCCATGTAGCTAGGGAACTACGAGCGGATTGCGGGCAATGGTTGCAAGAGTCATTCCCATCTTTCTTACCAACAAGCAACGGCTCCGATTTTGGTTGCCCATGAGGACTGCAACCCAGGGGTGGTTCAACCGAATCCGGACCAACAAGAAGAACAACGTCCAAGGCCCCTAAACGATATGGGGCCATCACAAACATCACAGTTGCCTCGAACCCTCCCACTTAAAGTCCCCCGCGTTTTTGAAGACCAGTTTCGCGCGGGAACTAAATTCCATCCACGGCTTCTGTGGGGAAAAGCATGTCCAAAATTCATCGGCTGTTTTGCTGCAAAATGTGATGAATTCGTGCCAAATCCAGTAAACTCGCCCAAAGTGTTGGTGCCACAGTCGCGCTAGCTTTCGTTCCCGTCCGACCGAGTGTGGAACTTGCTGCACAAACCCCATTTTATCTGAGAATTGTGGGTGTACGTCATGTCATCCCCTTCTCACCAAAAGATGTACAGTTATAGACTCGGGGTTGCAGTGAGGTTTTTCCTCCAAAGTGAAGACTCCGGAACTATTGGACACCCTCCTATGCCCACTCGAGCCGGGTCCCACCGGCCAGCCAGGGGACAGTTCTGGGTTCACCTCCCGCAGTCCCCGCGCTTGAAGAATCCGCACAGCCAGCTCCACCTCCTCACAGCTTCTGTGGATGGACAAATCCATGCGGGCAACATTGGTGGCGTCTCCCAGCTTCGTAGGGCTTCCTTCATCCCAACATCCTCAGATAGACACCGCTTGTCAATAGCCGTCGAAATTGGCTTTGGACCGGTTGTCGGTTGATTGTCACAGGACAAAGGCACGACCACTGAAGGGGTGGGTCCTCAATAAAGCACATAAATACTGACGGTGGTTCAACTCAAATTGGGAGCCACTTAGAGGGTGCACATGTTTAAAGAAATGTTCCAGAATGGCAAAAAAATATCCCCAAACGATGGCCGATTCCAAACAATTCCGCGCGTGCAAAATCAGGCTCACGGCTTTTCAGGCCGGACTGAGTCAACATGCGACCGCCATTTGCCGCAGGGTGGTTCCCTTCTGCGGAACCCCTAAAACTGGTTGGCAGCCTTTTCATTTGGGTGTGGCTCAGAATTCAAGAGCTAGGGTTATGCAGGTGATAGTCTTTGGTTCCATTTGCCAAGGTGCCATTTTTGTACATGTGTTTGAGCCACAGCCATTTCACCCTTCAGACATTCAAAAGGCGGGCCCCTGTCCTGCGGCATTCCCCCGGATCATGCTACGCATCACCTGACAGGCGGTGAGGCAAGAAAACCTGAAATCGGGGAAATGTGTTGTGGAGGGCTTGTTTGTAAGGGAAACCAAAAGGGGATCAACTAGCTAAACATGTTCAAGGTCCCCTTACACCCGAATACCCAAAAAACAAAAATGTTGTTTCGGGGGTATTTAGCTCCTCGCAAACCATCCAAGTGGCTTACCTGGAAGCGCCTCTTGCCATCTTGCAACCGCATCAGCTGCCAGCGGCGAGAGAGGAGCGAGTGGCACTTGTCTTGCAGTTTCCTGACGGCTCTCACATATTCACTCACCTCCCGCATGGATTGGCGCAGCAAATGCTTAAGTCCCGAAACTTCCCTTAAAAAAATAGAAGATTCCAGTTTAAATCATTTCATTTATCGACATGTGTGTGTATGCTTGCGCATGATATGTGTGTGTGTGTGTGTCCCGCCACAATGATGCAAGAAGGTAAAAAGCCTAGGACTGAGGGAGTCAGATCTTCGTCGCGTTGGACAAAAGGTCAGACCTCTGCCAGATGGTTCTCGTGCCCTCAAAACCTGAATCCTTGATTGTAGCCTATCCGATTTCACCCCAAGGCACCTGTGCACTTGTCGTGTTGGCCAAAGATCTATACGGTCTGTGAGCCGAACAGCCGCGGAGAATAATGGAACAAATATGCTACGAGTGATAGGGGAGAGGTTGAAAAATGAGGACCCTCTCCTGTCAAAGCGTTGGCACGAGCTAGCTGAAATTTGGGGCCCTCCAGCAGAAATCCAAAGGAGCCAACGATCTGTGGGGGTCTGAACAGTTCGGAGTGGGGTGCTACAAAAACACGGCGTCAGGGCTGCTCTTGAATTAGGGGAGTGCGTTTCAAAATCCTAAAACTTACCAATGGAAATCGGGCAGCTCTTTGAGCCTCCCAAAAGAAAAATCAGCGAACATGCTGGCTTCGGGTGTTCCCCTTTTCTCCCGCCCAATTAACTGGAGCCATCCTCCAAGCCTCCCCAACGGGAGAGGCCTGCGGTTGGGCCGGGCCTTCCTAATGCGGCCAGGATTGATCCAGCGGCCGGTTCACAAGTGGAGCTTGCCTGCTGTGCACTTCGCAGAGCCGGACTGCTCGGACACTTTGGTCAAGTGGAAAACAAAAAGGGACAAAACAGAGGTGTCACGGATTCTCGGGACTCGTATGACTAGCAAAATCGACCTACCATCTACGAGTCACGTCTAACTACCTAGCGAGGCCGAAACTCTTGTTGGAGATGTGCTTCCGGTTTCGTTCTGTGCTTGCCGTCAAGTTTGGCGACTGGACCGGCAGAAAGCGTGGGGCAACACTATTCTCTTCCACCTGGCGTGGCTTTTACAGTGTGATTTCTTGGAAATGTGCTGATTAGAAGCGATCCGCGAGCTCCGGCAGTTTCTACCTCACAGTCAAGTCTATCTCTTTGGGACACTAACCACCTTACTAACCTTCCAGAAATTCCAAGTGAAAGAAATGTAGGAAGGAAATTAGACAGCCAATTAATATCTGACCATATGACATCTCTCTCATTCCCTCTCCCGTCCATTCACCAGCTAATGCTCTTTGCTAATGGATGGGAAAGAGAAAGCAATGTACCAGATCCATACGAAAGCAGCTGAAGAGAGACGTCATCAGGCGCTGTGAATCTTCTTTACTGCAATTATTCTTTAGAAGATTTATAATGCTTCAAATCACTTTGCGTGAAGAAAGCAAACATACAGGAGATCAGGGGCGAGTGTTCTCAAGCTGGCCCACAGCTCACTTGACTACCAAGATAGAACTTGAAGCACGCGCAACAGACAAGACTCAAACTGCCAACTCCTTCGTCCTGAGGCAACCACCGCCGCAAGCACGCATGAAGCTGAATCCGCGTGTCAGCCTATTGCCTTTCGCCGTAACGCACGAGTCCTGAGAATCCGTGAACCCAAAACTCACGCCAAGCGCAAAGAAAGAAGCGCAACGAAAAGACAACGCTTGGCGAGTATCGCACAGGCCATACCGGCATGGCTTGGGACTGCCCTCTCATTGCCTCCTATGAATTGCGCTGCTGGTGAAAATTCAGGCACCTATGGGGGTCGAAAGCTTCCCAAAATGACAAGCCCCCTGTTGAAAATATCAGGCACAAATGGGGATGTGTCGAAACCAGACCCTTTTAGGATAACCCATTTGTTGATCACCGACCATGCATTTGGTTGATGCGCCCACGGACTAAAACCCATCCCAAACCCGGGTGCCACCTGTGGCCTACCTGTGCCTTTCGCGCGGTCTCATCTCATTTGGCCAAGTCCCGCCGGTACCCGGGTCTCAGGCCGGCCAAGTATGCCAAAAACCCGCGGGGCAGGTCGGATTTCTGTGGTCAAAAGTGAAACCAAGACGGGGTGGTTTACATGTGAGGTCTACATGAGACCACGGTCAACCCTGATGGATTGATGACCAGCCCTACAAATCCAAAGTACTGGGGTTGGTGTTGAACATTGCACATGTGACCATGATTGTGAACATCTATGTCCAAGTACGTGCTATGCAGAGAGGCCCCGCCCAAATTGTCTGAGCTGTTCGAAATGGAGGGTTGGCAAATCCTGATCCAGAATCCAGGACTAAGGATTGCCTTGTGCAAAGCCTAAATCGCTTGTTTCATAGTCGATTGACGGAGCCAACATCATTTCGCCTGATCTCAGGGGCGAGGACCCTGTCCGGAGATTGCAGTGAGAGGAAACCAAAAACAGTTAGCTCTTGGTCAAAATCAAACAAAGCCTCAAACACACCAAAATTGGAAGAATCCCAGGTGCTCTTCACTTCTCAAACCATCCACCTCTCGGGCTCGACCCCTTCCCAAACGTTCCAAGGCTGGGGCCAGCGCCGACTTGCCAAGGTGCGACCGCAAACTTGTCTCGCCGCTGAGTCGAAACCTCGGCAAGGTGAAAATGCGTCTTAGAACCAGTGAAATTGCCCAAAACGGTTAGGGATCCGCGCGAAACCCACCAAGGGTTGGCCTCTGTTTGAGGCCAGTTCAAGCGTCCAAATCTTGAGTTTTGAAGGAGAAAGGAACTTGCCAAGAAAGGCCCAATGCCATCCTGCGTCCAAGCTAAGTGCTGATTGTTTCGATTTCTTGCGGTTTGCATCACCTTGCGGGCTTCACACAATATTTCTGACCATATGACTGGCAGTCTCCGCAGAGACCAACCTCCCTCCTGCAGAAGCTGTCAAAAGATGACAGGTGGGGCGTTGGAAGGCCAAGTACCCATCGAAGGCCAAGTACCCATCGACTTGGCTATCCAGTCCCATGTTCGAAGGAAGGTCAGATCATGTGCCACAACTCGTTGAATCCACGGTTTTGACACATTGATGCCAGAGACATGCAGCTTCGCAAATTGTTCAATCGGCTGTGGCGATTTGGAGCCTGGGAGCACGGCTTCTTAGTGTACACGGCAGCCGGATTCAAGTCAAGCTCCTTGAAGGGGTAGCCCTGCGAAGCGCTGTCGCCAGGTTGACCTGCATTTAAGGAACAACATGTTTCAAATGCTGAAACAATTGTGGAAGATTGCCATACTGCTTGGTTCAAAGATGTTTGACAAATCGTTTTGGCACACCCTTTGTGTGTCTCAACAGGTAACGGTCTTCCGCGACTTGTGGAAGCGCCCTTGGTTCACACTGCCCCCCGCTCGAAGGCGCCTTGACCAGTTGCGACAGCCACTGGGCCCTTTTCACCGGGGTCGCCAATTCTCGGGAACCTGTTGAAGGGGTCAAACCCCAACCCCGCCTTGGTCTCTGTGGTGTGATCCCTCCATTTCAATGGGAGACCCCCAAAATGATGTCTGGTCTTCCTTTCGGTTTCCCCAACCAACTTTGAAAAGGCTACCGATCCCGGGAAAAAAAAAAAAAAAAAAACGCTCCACGCCCTCGCGGAAAAAAAGAAGAAAAGGAATGGCCTCCGCGTGCTCCTTCTCGGCGGGGCAATGAACTGCGCAGCTCATCTTCGCGGCCTGGCGAAGTCCAGCGCGAGGCCGGCGTTGAGACCGGCGGAAAACTATGGCTTGGTGGGAAGGGGGCGGGGAAGGGCTTGCTTCACGTGTTTTGGCTGCTTAACGTTGTTTTTTATTTCAATGAACGCGTGTTTGCCTGCTTTTGCTGCTTGACAACTCAAATGTCAAAGGGAGCGCGGCAAAAAAACAAGTGTGGAGTCCGCTGGGCAACTGGGGCAGCCCTCAAGGCACAAAGACTCAGAGCAATTGAAGCCGACTGAGGAGTGGTTGCGAAAGGGTTGAACGAAATTTGTCCAGAATAAGAAAGCTGGAAGTCCCAACTCCTCACAAGGCACCAACATCCTTCGTGATAAAGTGTTGTTCGGTAAGAATGCTCCGACACGATCCGACTGTAACATGTTTACGTGTACTGGGCATGTCCCATTCACAGCCCCGGCCTCGCGGTAGCACGTGTGGTCATACCTTGGGTCTCACACTCGCATCCAGCATTTCACTCTCGAGTCGTGCCTCAAGAGCAGTTGAACCTCTCACGGCGATTTGTGGTGTCTGTTCAAAGACCAAGCCTCGGAAGAGCAGAAGCAAAATCCAAGGACACTGTTGGCAACAACGCCATCAGGTGCCCCGACTCAAACCTTGCTCTTTCAAACTCCAATCAAGCAAACAGGCCCGCCTGTCCCAGCCATAGCAGCTGCGAGAGCCGAAGGTACGCCCTGAGGAAGCAAAACTGCTTTCTGGTTGCTTTGTGGTTGCTTTTGGCTGCTTGTTGGTAGTTCCTTTTCGGTTGCTTTTGGGTTGCTTGGCTTTTCGGTGCTTTCCGCTTGCCTGTTGGTTGCTTTGCCAGTTGCTTTGTGGTTGCTTGGTTGCGGTTCGGTTGCCTGTTTCTGTCATTGCCTTCTGTTTGCTGTGTTTTTGTTGCTTGCTTTTTTGTGATTGCCTTGTTGCCTGTGTTGTTGACAAGCTTAGCCTCGCTGCTACGAGTTTCGATGGCTCAATCAAAGGGTAGAGCTGGCAGCTGTAATTTCCGAAGAGAAGTGCGTGCCTTTGTTATTGTGATTGGTTAGTGAATGGTTGCAAACTCACCTTAATTTCTCAGATCACTGTTCTGTTGAGAGCAGCGTAGTGACTGCTGGTGATGAAGTGCGCCTTGCTTTTTGGCTGCTGTTTGACTAATTTCATTCTTGTGTTTCCCCCCGCCCAACCTTTATGGCTGGTTTGCCTTCTGCCTTCGACAACCAATTAAAACAA